>ML425917.1:0-86284 GCA_005239525.1 Nicotiana knightiana
GCCAAAAACTAACTTTCGCCAATTCAAGCCTAATTCTACACCGGGCATCACAAAAATATTCCGCACACACTCCTAAGTCCCAAATCACCTAACGAAGCTGTACGAGCCATAAAATCCGCATTCCGAGGTCGTTTACCAATAAGACAACTCTCAGTTGACTTTTTCCCCATTTTAAGGCTATTTTGAAAGACTAAGTGATTAAATGCTCATTATACCCATTCCGATTCCGAGCCTACCAACTCTAACACCTCAAGAAAAGTACAACCAACCTATGACAGGGTAATAATAGTAATTATAATGTAGATTCTACATAACGACCGACCGGGTCGTTACATTCTCCCTCTTTTAACTAAATGTTCGTCCTCGAACGGGTCTAGAAACATACCTGGAGTCTCAAACAAGTGAGGATATCTGCTCTGCATCTCCCGCTCGATTTCCCAAGTAGTCTCTTCCACTGGCTGACCTCTCCCCTGTACCTTCATTGAAGCTATATTCTTGGACCTCAACTTTCTGACCTGAAGATCCAAAGTTGCTTCTGGCTCTACCTCGTATGACATGTCACCCTTGAGCTGAACTATGCTGAAGTCTAACACATGAGACGGGTCACCAACATATTTCCTGAGCATCAACAAATGAAATATCGGATGAACACTCGATAGGTTGGGTGGCAAGGCAAGTCTATAAGCCACCTCTCCAACCTTCCTTAAAAGACACATCCCGAACCTTCCAGTTCGCATAACGCTTCTACCGAGACTGCGCCGTGCGAAGTCGCTCCTGAATCAACTGCACCTTCTCCAACGCATCCTGGATCAAATCTGTGTCTAATAACTTAGCCTCACCAGGCTCGAACCAACCAACCAGAGATCTACATTTCCTACCATATAAAGCCTCATACGGGGCCATCTGAATACTGGACTGGTAGCTGTTATTATACGCAAGTTCTGCTAGTGGAAGAAACTGATCCCATGAACCACCAAAATCAATTACACAAGCGCGTAACATATCCTCCAAAATCTGAATAGTCCGTTCCGACTGCCCATCAGTCTGAGGATGAAATGCAGTGCTCAACTCTACATCAGTACCCATACCTCTCTGTACGACCCTCCAAAATTGAGATGTGAACTGAGTACCTCTGTCAGAAATAATAGAAACCGAAACTCCATGCAATCGGACAATCTCCTTAATGTAAATACCAACTAATCGCTCTGAAGTATAAGAAGCACTGACAAGAATGAAGTGCGCGGACTTGGTCAATCTGTCCACAATGACCCAGATATCATCAAAACCTTTCGAAGTCCGTGGAAGCCAAACTACAAAGTCCATAGTGATCCGCTCCCATTTCCACTCCAGAATATCCAACCTCTGGAGTAATCCACCTGGTCTCTGGTACTCGTACTTGACTTGCTGGCAGTTGAGACACTGTGCTACATACTCCACAATATCTCTCTTCATCCTCCTCCACCAATACTGCTGTCTTAGATCTTGATACATTCCGCGACACCCGGATGAATGGAATACCGCGAGCTATGGGCCTTTGCTAATATCAACTCTCGAATCCCATCCACATTGGGCACGCAAATACGGCCCTGCATCCTCATAACACCATCATCACCAATGGTCACATCCTTGGAATCACCTCGACGGACCCTGTCCTGAAGAACTAACAAGTGTCGGTCAACATACTGGCGAGCTCTAATCTGATCATATAGAGAAGACCGGGAAGCCATGCTAGCTAACACTCGCGGAGGATCTGACAAATCCAATCTCACTAACTGACCCGCTAAAGCCTGGACATCGAGGGCTAAAGGTCGCTCTGCTGATGACAAATAGGCTAGACTCCCCAAACTCTCGGCCCTGCGACTCAAAGCATCGGCCGCTACATTGGCCTTCCCCGGATGATACAAAATGGTGAGATCATAATCCTTGAGAAGCTCTAACCACCTTCTCTGATTGCAAATTCAAGTCCTTCTGCCTCAGCAGGTACTGCAAGCTACAATGGTCGGTGAAAATCTCACACTGCACTCCATACAAGTAATGGCGCCAAATCTTTTGGGCATGAACAATGGCAGCTAACTCAAGATCGTGCACTGGATAGTTCTTCTCGTGCACTTTCAACTGTCTAGATGCACAAGAAATCACCCTACCGTCCTGCATCAATACCACTTCCAAGCCAACTCTAGAAGCATCACAATAAACTGTGTAAGAACCTGAACCAGTAGGCAGAAAATGCTGACTTGAGCTTCTTAAAGCTCTCCTCACACTCATCGGACCACCTGAAGAACATCCTTCTGTGTCAATCTGGTTAGAGGTGAAACAATAGAAGAGAATCCCTCCATAAAGCGACGGTAATATCCCGCCAAACCAAGAAAACTCCGAATCTCTGTAGTTGAAGACGGTCTTGGCCAACTCTGCACCGCCTCAATCTTCTTCGGATCAACCTGAATACCCTCACTCGACACCACGTGCCCCAAAAAGGCTACTGAACCAAGCCAAAACTCACACTTGGAGAATTTCGCATAAAGCTTCTCCTCCCTCAACCTCTGTAACACAATTCTCAAGTGCTGATCATGCCCTTCCTGGCTACGAGAATATACTAGAATGTCATCAATGAACACAATGACGAAAGAATCAAGGTAAGGCTGAAACACGCTCTTCATCAATTGCATGAACGCGAGTGGGACATTGGTCAACCCAAATGACATAACCAGGAATTCATAATGACCATATATGGTCCTGAAAGTCGTCTTCAGATTGTCAGAATCCCGAATCTTCAACTGGTGATACCCCGACCTCAAGTCAATCTTGGAGAACACCCTAGCTCCCTGAAGCTGATCAAATAAGTCATCATACGAGGCAAAGGATAACGGTTCTTCACCGTAACCTTATTCAGCTGCCTATAATCGATACACATGCGCATGGAGCCATCTTTCTTTTTCACAAACAACACCGGTGCACCCCAAGGTGACACACTAGGCCGAATGAATCCCTTATCTAAGAGTTCCTGAAGCTGCTCTTTTAATTCTTTCAACTCCGCTGGTGCCATGCGGTAAGGTGGAATAGAGATAGGCTGGGTGTCGGGTACCAAGTCAATACCAAAATCAATGTCCCTGTCAGGCGGCATGCCTGGCAGATATGCAGGGAATACATCCGGAAAGTCACATACCACAAGAACATAATCAACAGAACGAGTCTCACTACTAACATCCCTCACGAAAGCAAGATACGATTCACATCCTTTCTCCACCATACACTGAGCCTTCAAATAAGAAATCACTCTGCTAGGCACATGCTCTATAGACCCTTTCCACTCAACTTTCGGCACTCCGGGCATAGCTAGGGTCACGATCTTAGCGTGACAATCAAGAATAGCATGACATGGGGATAACCAATCCATGCCCAGTATCACATCGAAATCAACCATACTGAGTAACATCAAGTCTACTCGGGTCTCCAGACCCCCAATAGATATAAGACACCACCGATACACACGGTCCACGACAATAATATTGCCCACCAGAGTCGAAACATGAACAGACGTAACTAAAGACTCATAGGGCATATTCAGAATATGAGCAAAATAGGATGAGACACAAGAGTACGTGGAACCAGGGTCAAATAAAGCCAAAGCGTCATTGTGACAAACTGAAATAGTACTTGTAATCACTACATCTGATGCGATAGCGTCAGGCCTAGCTAGAAGTGCATAAATACGTGGCTGGCCCCCACCTGCTCGTCCTCCCCCTCTAGGGCGGCCTCTAGCTGCCGGACCACCACCCCTAGCTGCCTAGGTAGGTGGTGAAGTGACTGGGGTTGAAGTCGAGGGTTGAACCCTCTACTGAGACGAACTACTAGGGCGACGGGGACACTGCCTCCACTCATGTCTGAACTCTCCACACTTATAACAACCACCTGGAGTTGGAGATGGAAACTGACGAGAACCCCTGCCACCATAATAACCACCGGACAAACCATGCATAGAAGAACCCTGGAAAGATGATGCCCTGGAAGAACTCTCAGCTGGAAGGGCACTGAAGGATGAACGTCCCTGATAAGAACTGCGAGGACCCTTCCCCGATGATACACCACTGTAAGCTGGGCGAGCTGGCTGTGGAGGTCTAAATGGACGACCTCTGCTGTGCTGAAATTGCCCTCTGGGAGGGGCACCATTGAAATTACTTGATCCCCGAGGCCTCTTGGCCTCCCTCTCCTCACGCTCCTGTCTGCGAACCGACTCAATATCCCGAGCTATGTCAACAACCTGCTCAAATGTAGCTCCAGACACTCTCCCCCTGGTTATCAAAATCCGAAACTGATACGTGAGACCATCTACAAACCTCCTGATCCTTTCCCTGTCAGTAGGGACTAACTCAGAAGCATGTCTAGCCAACTTCGAAAATCTCATCTCATACTGTGTGACTGACAACTCTCCCTAGCGTAGCTGCTCAAATTGCCTGCGCTGTTCCTCTCTGTGGGACTGAGGAACATACTTCTCCAAAATGATCGTGGAGAACTTCTGCCATGTGAGGGGTGCTGAACCAACCGGCCGACGCCTCTCAAATGCCTCCCACCATGTGAAGGTAGCACAACAAACTGATAAGTAGCAAATGAAGCTCTGCTATTTTCCAGAATACCAGCAGTACGGAGCATCTTCTGACATTTATCCAGAAAACCTTGGGCATCCTCGCCCTCTATGCCACTGAAAGTCGGAGGCTGAAGTCTGCTGAACCTCTCCAGCCCGCGCTGCTCATTCTCAGGCATAGCAGGGACCACATAATCCTGAATTGGGGCAACCGGCTGAGCTGGGGCTACCCCCGGTGTCTGAATACCCTGTACAGCCTGCCGAGGTGCCCGGGCAGCTGGAGTCTGATTTCCTCCCCCGTCCTGAGCTGCAGTGGCAGTAGTAGACATAGCGACTTCTTGATCCAAACTGGTACACACCGTTAATATCTGAGCCAGGGTCTCCTGAAGACCCGGAATAACGATAGGCACTGCCGGTGCCTGAGCCTATCTCGCTGGAGCGCCACTGGCGAGAACCTGATCCTGAATAACAGGGGGATCCTATAATACTACCCCTGCTGCTGCATGAGCTGGTCCCCTACCTCTACCACGACCTCGACCGCGTCCTCGACCTCTCATGGGTCTAGCTGGTGTCTGGTTACCCTGTTCTGTATTGCGTGTCCTCACCATCCGTGAGAGAATGAAACAACATGAGTTTAGATTTCAAGAATCACTAGATTGGCATGAAAGAGTTCAAGAAAATGAGATTTTTCCTGAGAGTTCTGCAGCCTCTCGAAGATAAGTATAGATGACTCCGTACCGATCCGCAAGACTCTACTGAACCTGCTCATGACCGTTGAGTCCCATGTAACCTAGAGCTCTGATACCAACTTGTCACGACCCCAAATCCTAACAGGCCGTGATGGCGCCTATCGTGGAACTAGGATAGCCAACCATCACTTAACTACTCACTTGTTCTTATTATAATAGTTCAAATATCAATAATAACAGCAAATAAAATATAAAATAATTATGCCCCAATAATAATGTAACAGTCTAAACAAACCTCCCAAGACTGGAGTCAACATGGTCATGAGCATCTAAGAAATAAAACAAACTCTACTAATGTCTTAAACAATGTCTATGAAATAAATACTAATACTAA
This sequence comes from Nicotiana knightiana, assembly GCA_005239525.1. Classification (NCBI taxonomy): domain Eukaryota; kingdom Viridiplantae; phylum Streptophyta; class Magnoliopsida; order Solanales; family Solanaceae; genus Nicotiana; species Nicotiana knightiana. The sequence continues at coordinate 5,663 of ML425917.1, forward strand.
TAAGAAAAGAGAAATGGAGAAGCTGCGGACAATGAACAACTACCTCGAAATCCCGTAAGCTGCTGAATACGAACGAAGATAGCTATTGCTCCGAACCAGTACAGGGAGTAAAGATGAGTACGCCAATTCAGTAGTAATGAAAATAAATCACAGTCTGAAGTATATGAAACACACAACACAAATACACCAATCTACAAAAACAGTAAAACATCAAGTCTTAATACAATATACAAAATTAGAAAACCATTTTCCTTAAAATTCCTTTGAAACAAGTATATGTTTTCCAGTGTTTTTTCAGTAAAACTCTCAGAAATATCAGTTTGAAAAATGAAGTAAATCATAGTCAAAAACTCAGTGAAATGTCATCATAAATCTGCCCCTCGGGCCATAATCATCTCTCATAACATTTCCCTCAGTATCAGCCCCGCGGGCAACCTCACAGTCACTCAGTATCAGCCCCGCGGGCAACCTCACATCACTCATCCCTCGCACTCGGTAGGTACCTGTGCTCACTGGGGGTGTGTACAGACTCCGAAGGGGCTCCTTCAGCCCAAGCGCTATAAACAAGTCACATCATGGCATAAATCACTCTCAGGCACTCGGCCTCTCTCATATCATAACATCCTCACAATATTGCCCCGCGGCCTCACTCAATCAGACACTCTCAACATGCCACTCGGGCCATAAATATACCGGGTTCTCGACCCAAAACAGTGTTTCATTTTCAAGCAATAATATCAAAATACTTTGAGTGTCAAAACAATTATCAAGAAAAGACTAAGTGAAAATCGTAACATATCACGTGAGGAAAATAGTAAAAACAGCCCCCAAGGGGTAAACAGATCGGCACTAGGCCTCAAACATGGCTTACAGCCCAAAACATATCAAAAGATATCAATAATATTAAGCATAGGCTTAAAAATCGATTTCACAACTCAATAGTTGCCTAAAAAGGAATATATTTCCAAATTTCCAATCTTTGCACTCCAAAATCCATGAAAGGATGCAAGGTCTGAGGTTTCATACCCTCAAGACAGGGTTTAAAGACATTACTTACCTTAAACTACGCCGAAAAGCTACTCTGCGACCCGCTTGCCTCTCGTATCAACTTCCGAGTGCTCCAAATCTTCCAAGATCACATTTTTATCATCAAATTATGCTAAGGGAATGAATTCCAATTGAAAAATACCAATTTTTACACAAATCCCGAACCCTGGGCACGAGTCTCGGAACTCGACAAATTTTATACCAAAATGTTCTTCATCATCCCACAAGTCCGTACATATAAGAACGCTAAAATCGGAGTTCGTTTGACCCCTCAAATCATCCCTAGAAGGTCTCATAATCTCAAGCCCTAACTCCACTTTTTTCTACTGATTTTCATGGATTAAACACTGATATTTTGTTCCTTAATCACCTATAATCGAGTTTTAGGATCCAAAATACTCACCTCAACGAAGAACAATGATTTTCCCTCTTCAATATCGCCTCAAATCTCTTTTCTCGTTCAACAATGGTGTAAAAATAGGTATTGGTCGCGAAAGGGTTTAATTTAATATCGCCTAGTTATTCTTCAATGCAAACGCGGCCCACTTCCCGCGTTCGCGGAGCATTATTTTCCCAGGCCACAAATATGACCTCTGCGAACGCGGTCACCATCCCGCGAACGCATAGCTTCCCCAGACAACCCATCGCGATCGCACCCCCAGGCCCGCGAACGCACAGAACACAAGGTCTGGGGTCCCTCAGATGAACCTAACCATATGCGAACGCATCTCCGTAGCTGCGTTCGTACTGCCCAGACCCTCTAACTCTCCGCGTTCGCACCTCCCTAACCGCGAACGCACAGACCAAATTCCCTCAGGCTCCAATTTTCCCTATGCGAACGTGACACCCCATCCGCGAACGCATAGGGTAAATTCCTCTGCAGAAAACATCAGCAAGACAGCTCTTTCTCTAAGTCCAAATGAGTCTGTTAACCACCCGAAATCAATCCCGAGCCCCTTGGGACCTCAACCAAATATACCAGCACATCATAAATGATCATTCCAACTTAGTTGCATTCTCGGAACACCAAAAATAACATCTAAACACCAAAATCACGTCGGATTCAAGCCTAAGAACTTTAAAATTTCTAAAATCCACCAACGATGTCGAAACTATCCAAAACAACTCCGATTGACCAGAAATTTTGCAGACATAAAAACATTACGAACCTGTTCCAACTGTTGGAATTCCATTCCGACCCCGATAGCCTATTTTCCACTTCCGACCGGAAATCGCCAAAAACTAACTTTCGCCAATTCAAGCCTAATTCTACACCGGGCATCACAAAAATATTTCGAACACACTCCTAAGTCCCAAATCACCTAACGAAGCTGTACGAGCCATAAAATCCGCATTCCGAGGTCGTTTAACAATAAGACAACTCTCAGTTGACTTTTTTCCCATTTAAGGCCATTTTTAAAGACTAAGTGATTAAATGCTCATTATACCCATTACGATTCCGAGCCTACCAACTCTAACACCTCAAGAACAGTACAACCAACCTATGACAGGGCAATAATAGTAATTATAATGCAGATTCTACATTACGACCGACCGGGTCGTTACAGTATCCTTTTAGACCCGCAAAATTTTATGTTGGTACGATTTATAAAAATTCTCGGTGCAACCTTCTAGGAGAATTTTATTGCAAGAGTTCTCGTTGTTTAATGAAGTTTTTAGAATCAGAACTTTGTTTGGAAATTTCATGAGAAATGCAACGTTCTGTTCTCTTAACTATCAATTCATTTCCTAAGTTCTAATTGTAGTAAATGACTTCTATTCTGATTAATGGTATACCAAATATAAGAATGAAGTGTCCCTTACTTTGCTAACTTTGTTTCTACCTATCAAAATGACTAAGGAGTCATTTGCTTTAGATTGTGGCCAGCTGCCACGTTTTCGGAGGGATGTGGTGGGAATTATTAATCTTTATCTACTTATTAGGTAATGTCTTGTTATCCGATAATTAACCAATTACCCGCATAATTAAGAATTATCTCAAATTACCTAAAAATACTATTCATTTTTAATATACTTAATACATTATACTATCACAGTCATATGACACCTTGTATGGTACTAGTCCATAAATATCGAGTATTATTGCTCGACCCGGATTTTAACCCAAATTGGCAACCTTCAACGAAACTCGTTTTCTTTAATTCGTGCACCCTTTATCCTTCATGACACTTACTTATCTTTTGTTATAAATAGCATAAATATGTTAACCTCAAGATAATATCATCCCCGAGTCTACATGATTAACTGAAGACGAAACTTTAACGTACGAAAACGCGAGTTGTAACACAGGGAGTAACGTGAGTATGACAACTCAGCAAGTAAGAACCATTAATCAAGACTGAGTGGCAACGACGAGAAAAAAAATCACATAAAGTTCATAATATAAAGTCTCGTGAAACATCATAATGTCCAATCAGTGTTCAAGCACACACATCTCATAAAATTTCGGTTTCGATAGAAAACATGTAAAACTATTTTCAACAGTTTCAACGGAGGCTAAATACAATTTGATTGAAAACAATGAAGTCATAGACAAGCCCCTTGGGCAAAATATCACTCATAAACAGCCTCTCGGGCAAGCCTCACAGTCACTCATGAACAGCCCCTCGGGAATAACTCACCATCTCTCATGCCTCCCAGTCACTCGTCGCTCGACACTGCACTCAGTAGGTACCTGTGCTCACTAGGGGTGTGTATAGACTCCGGAGGGTGCACGACCTAGTTTCCCCTCTGTTAGGTATCGTGATAGACCTAGTCCTAAGGACTAGGTAGCCTAACATTTACGGAATAACAACAATAATAAATAACATCTAATATTTTCTGAAATGAATTCTTTATACAATAAACATATTACAAAAATCCGGTAGTACAAGTCATTAGCTCTACAGAATTTTACTATAACTTCTAAATACAACTATCAGAAATAGATAAAACAGTGTATGAACAAAAATAGGGCGGTGACTCCGTAACCTACGAATGCTGTAGCAGGTTTTACCTTGAGCCTCCACAACAACAATCCACGCTGCTAGCTAACGATCAACCGGCTACGCAATACCTGGAATCTGCACAAAATGTGCAAAAGTGTAGTATGAGCACACCACAGCGGTGCCCAGTAAGTATCAAGACTAACCTCGGTGAAGTAGCGACGAGGACTAGTCAAGACACCTACCGGTCTAATGAACTGAACAAGTATAAATATAGGACAACAGAATATGATATTTACAATAAGGGGTTCAAAATATGGCTAACAATGCAGTATGTTCAATAAGGAAAGGAATAACAAGTATCAGCAGAGTGACCATGGAATAACACAAAAGAGTGAATGGAATACAAACTAAATATGGAATCACATACACAAGAAGGACAAGTAATAACTCAGAAATTAAAACTACTTTTACATCAAAATCTTAGTCATCCCCACGAGGTACCGAAACTCGGACAAATCACAACTCACGGGTCTATATATCTTAACCCTAACATTTGCATCCTGTGCCCTCATTTCAGTTAATGACTGCACGGACGACTCACGATCCAATTGGAGTCATTCCCACATATAAGACAAGTTCAGCAAGGGTATCTATACTCAACAATAACAAGGAAAACCTTTAATCCGATAAGAGTACCTAGCTACGTGTATGCTCTTGTAGGTGTCCTAACATAATTCAACCGGATAATAAGCATAAGGAAAGGAAAGGACAACACGTACAATGTTTTTCTCACAATTTTTCACAAGAATAAGCTCACACAGTAAGTGTACCATTACACAATATCAACAACAAGGAATGCCCCCAGGCCAACACAAGTATCACAAACAATCCCTGACACAGCCCACCTTGTCTCGCCACGTGCGCAATAGTAAAGTGAATGCCCGCCTTATCTCTCCACACGCGCACAACAATGTTCCAACGCTGTTTCGCCACATGCGCAACCCACATATACATATCCCGCCTTGTCACGCCGCATGTGCAATATCAATAGAAAACACGACACGGCATAAACCTTGTGCAAATCTCCATATCAACAACCGTACGGCAAAAACCTCGTGCAACACAATAACCACAATCGCACGGCAGAAACCTCGTGCATCACCGCAACAAATATAACAACAACAATGAAAATAATACAAGATACGGTAAATGCATCAACTCAAGAACCTTCGATCAGAAGATAGGCAAGGATAGTTCACAAGGAATAAGCACAATACAGAATTCTAGGCATAATAAGAACAACTTAACAAGGAAAAAAATAGCATGTAACAGTTGTACCCAAATGCACAGTTCAACAACAAGAACACTAACACGAATCTGATACCTCCATATAAGGGCAAGTCAAGTAAGGTATAGGATATATAAATTTCTTTTAAGGTTGAGCAGTTAGAGGATATTCATCAATTTCACTTAAGGACAAGCAGCAGGAAGATAACATTAACCTCAATTTAGACCGAACAATTATAGGATGAGATGATGATAGTTACAGATAGATATAAACAATTATGAGGGTATAACATGACAGCAAAGGAGATAAAATCTTCAGTAAGAGTGAATCCAAAGGAAAGTAAGTCTAATTTAAGCAGGTATAGATGAAACTAGTAAATAGGAACTCGGGCATATCAAGAAAAACATCATACTTAGTGAATATAAGGAACAAAGATCCCTAAAAGGCCAACTTTCCACAAATAAGTCTGAGCACGCACTCGTCACCTCTCGTACACGGACTACAATCAACATAGAAGACTCATATTCTAAGGGGTAGTTCCCCCACACAAGGTTAGGCAAGATACTTACCTCAAAGAAGACAACGTGATACTCTAAAATGAACTCCTTGGGTTAAAAGACCTCCGAACAGCTATAATCTAATCAAAATAACTCAAGACACAAAATAAAACTCATAAGGAACTATTCCGGATCATAAAGTCTCAATCTTTACAAAAATCTAGAAATCAACCCAAAAGTCGACCCCGAGCCTGCGCCTTGAAACCTGACAAAGTTTACAAAATATGAACCCCCGTTCAATTAAGAGTCCAACCATACTAATTTCATCAAATTCCGATACCAAATCGATGTTCAAACCCAATTATTCTCTTTAGAAAAGTTTTGGATAAAACCCCCCAATTCTCCAATCAAACATGGATTAATTCAAAAAATGAACTTCTGCAATCATATTAACAGACAAAAATTATACTCAGATACCGACCCCCCATGAAATGACGAGAAAAACGCTGTGAAAATCACCTTAACCGGAGCTCTAGAACTCAAGATATGCTCAAAATATTAAAATGATGCGGTCCAATTTTTTTTACTCAGGGATTTTCGCATTTGCGACAAAAATATCCGCACCTACGCATTTCCATCTTCTATTTCCGCATTTGCGGATCATTTTATGCATCTGCAGCTCCACAGATGCGTACCCAACTTTGCATCTGCGAAGCACCAGCACCAGCACCAAATCTCTTCTCTGACACTAAAATGAGCATAACTTCCTTATACGATGTCCAAATTCGACGATTTTTTTTCTACGGCTCCATAATTAAGATACGGATCTAATTCTTTAATCGAAACAGAAATTGGAGCTCATTTTCTTAATATGGTACCATTTATGCTTGAAGAACGACGCTGAAACATCAAAAACGAGCTCAACACAACCCGAACCTATCAGAAAATCACCCGAGCCCCTCTGGACCCTGTCCGAACATACCAATAAGTTCAATAACCTAATACGGACCCGCTCGAGGCCTCAAACAAAGACTAAACTACAAATCGCACCATGAATCGAACTTATGAACTTCCAAACTTCCAACTTCTAAAACTCGAGCTGAAACCTATCAAACCAACCCAGGCTGACGTCAAATTTTGCAGGCAAGTCCCAATTGACACAGCGAAGCTGTTCCAACTCTCGGAATCGCATTCTGAACCCGGTATCACCGAAGTCAACTATTGGTCAAACCTCTCCACCTTCCAAATTTCAACTTTTTCAACTTTGCCGAAATGCTTCGAATCACCCCACAGACCTCCAAATACAATTTTGGACGCACGCCTAAGTCCAAAATCACCATACAAAACTTTTGAAATCATTTAAAACTCATTCTGGAGTCGTTTACACAAAAGTCAAATTTTGGTCAACTCTTACTACATTAGCTTCCAAAACTTGAATCATTCTTCCGATTTGGCTCCGAATCATCCGGTAATTGAACTCAACCACGCATGCAGATCGATATACATAATATGAAGCTGTTTAAGGCCTTATGTCGTCGAACGGATCTTAAATTCTAAAAACGACTGGCCGGGTCGTTACGTCCCCCCCTCTTAAAACAAACGTTCTTCCTTGAACGTGCCAAGGATCACCTCGAAGTCTTCAAATCACTGAATGCACACTTCCAACATACACCCGCGGGTGACACCACGTCACCCCAATAAATATAAGCCAGATGACACCATCTCAAAGGCAATTTAGCGTTTCTACCACCACCGATAAGCCTTATACCTCAAATTCTCACATTCTCATAAGACCCAATACTAAATCCATATCTGGTACCAGCTGCAACAACTCATGCCTAAACCCACAAGGTACGACCACACAACATAACACACCATACATAGGCCCTTAATAATATTTCTAATCACAATAGCTACCCGTAATCGAAAACCAACAACGACAATTAGCCTTATATCCGATAGGAACCCGTTTCGAACCTCCATAACATTAACGATGATGCAAGAACCACGAAGACCTCATAATTAGACACCCGAATCAACAAGACACAACTAACACCACCGGGCACACACCCGCAAGCTATACTCAAGAAACACATAACGAAAATGACTGAATATGAAAAGAGAAACACGTAAGGAAACTATGAAACAAGCTCGACATGAACAACTCTCTATTAATACTAACCTACAAAATAATATAACAAGGAAATAATTAAAGCATATGAACAAATCACAAGGATCCATCCTGATATAACTTCTATCGCGGCACGCAGTCCGACTCTAACTTATCAAATCACATGAGCTCGCGAGGGTCTCACCCTCAACTCTAAGACACATGTCAAATATACATCCTACTTATTGAAATCTTCCACTAACCCAGATCTGCCAATAAAATCACAACACTTACTGAACTCTCACCCCCATAGGGTAGGAAATCACGAATTGTAACTAAGAATACTCAGGAAATCACACCAAAGCCTACCATAATGAACAACAGGGAGTCACTTCTAATCGCACCACCGTCAATGATAGATAAGAACAACGATAGAAATGGCTACCACTCATAGAACCTCTCAACAGGGGAAAATAAGTAAACAGAGTGCAAATCATGAAACTCACCCATAAGTGAAACAACAAATAAGGGAATTTGACCCGATAAGCAGAACCGAGCAAATTATGAATGGTGTCCTCTGTAACAAATCAAAAGCATACTTGTATGAATCATTTGGTGTAACGGCCTCCAGCCTACTATGAAACACATCAACGGGCCGGGCCTCCCCCCTCTTGGGCGCCCTATACTTTCCTGAATACTCCGCTGTGACACACATATCTGGAGTCTAGGACAATCTCTCACCATGTAGCTGGTATCTTCACACTCAAAGCAACCTCTCTGCTGACATGGCTGGGGAAACTGTGCAGTACGAGTACTCTGAGACCCATGAGCACTTGAAACACTATGCGAAGACGAAAGTGAAAAATGAACAGGCTGACCCACAAAACCTCTGCCATGGCATACCCTACCTCCAAAATAAGGACCTGTAGATCTCTCCGGCCTACGAGGCCTTCTCTCCCCTCTGTCCTCTCTCTCTTGACCTCGTTTGTCCTCCCTCTCATAGCCCCGCGTGTCATCTCTCTCATAGTCTCACACTGTCATCTCTCTCACGATCCTACATGCCCTTAACTAGACGAGCACTCCCTACCACCTGCTGAAACTAAATATCCAACTCTAACTCCCGAGCCACGCTAAACCGAATATCACGTCTGAGCCCCTCAATGAATCTATGAACATGCTCTCTAAGTGTAGCGACCAAAGGAGGTGCATGTATGGCCAAATCAACGAATCTAACGGCTACTTCGATACTGACATAGTGCCCTAGCGCAGCTGCTCAAACTCCGCGCGCCATGCATCTTGGAGGGACTGGGGTACAAACTCTCTTAAGAACATCTCTGTAAACTGACCCCATGTAAGTGAAGATGACTCGGCCGGGCTACCCAACTCATATGCCCGCCACCATGATAAGTCACTACCCTGAGCTGAAATGTAACAAAAGCAACCCTGCTCGTCTCCACAATACCTTTAGTACGAAGAATGTGGTGACACTCCTCCAGGAAACCCTGGGCATCATCGGTCTCCAATCCACTGAAGGTAGAAGGGTGGTACTTCTTGTACCTCCCAAGTCTAAGTTGTTCTTCCTAAGATGCTGATGCCCTAACCACGGGTTGGACTGGGACCAGAGGTCGTGTCGCCATAACACCTGGAACCTGACCAACTTGATGTCGCTGCTCTAGAGCGTGGGCGACAGGAGTTAGAGCTCCTCCCCTGGTCTGTGAAGTAGCCGGTGCAACCAGAATTAACCCCGCCTAAGCCTATGTACCAAACATGATCAAGAACTGTGCTATAGTCTCCTGAAGTCCGACGGTAACACAGGAGCCTCCGGAACCTGTCCCCCAAGTAGAACTACTGGCGGCTCCTCAACTACTGTTCTGGTAGGTTCTCTAGCTATGGCACATGCCCCTCGTCAGCCTCTGCCTATGCCACTACCGACACCTACTCGAGGGGTAACAACATCAGGAACCGCAGCTCGTGTCCTCACCATCTGTGAGGGAATACAATGATAAATTTTCAAACTTCAGGTTCAATAAAATTGCATGATAGGAATGAAAGAAATAATGTTATCCTAATAATTTTGTAGCCTCTCGAAGATAAGTATTGGCGTCTCCGTACTGATCCGCAAGACTCTACTAAACTCACTTATGGCTTGTAGAACCTATGATCCTAGAGCTCTGATACCAACTTTGTCACGACCCAATTACCCTTTTGTTGGGTATCGTGATGGCACCTAGTCTTAAGGACTAGGTAAGCCTAACATTTATGGAATAGCAACAATAATAAATAACATCTAATATTTTCTGAAATGAATTCTTTATACTTTAAGCATATTCCAAAAACCCAGAAGTATAAGTCATAAGCTCTACATAATTTTACTATAACTTCTAAATACAACTGTCAGAAATAGATAAAATAGTGTATTAACAAAAATAGAGCGGTGACTCCGAGACCCACGAATGCTGTAGCAGGTCTTACCTTGAGTCTCCACAACAGCAATCCACGCTACTAGCTAACGATCAACCGGCTATGCAATACTTGGAATCTGCACAAAATGTGCATAAGTGTAGTATGAGCACACCACAACGGTACCCAGTAAGTATCAAGACTAACCTCGGTGAAGTAGTGACGAGGACTAGTCAAGACACCTACTAGTCTAATGAACTGAAAAAGTATAAATATAGTACCACAAAATATGATATTTACAATAAGGGCTTCAAAATATGGCTAACAATACAGTAAATTCTGTAAGGAAAGGAATAACAAGTAGCAGCGAAAAGACCATGAAATAACACAAAAGAGTGAATGGAATACAAACTAAATCCAGAATCACATATACAACAAGAACAAGTAATAACCCAACAATTACAACTACTTTTACATCAAGTTCTTAGTCATCTCCACCAGGTACCGAACCTCGGACAAATCACAACTCACGGGTCTCAATATCTGAACCCTAACATTTGCATCTTGTGCCCTCATTTTAGCTAATAACTGCACGGACGACTCATATGCCAATTGGAGTCATTCCCATATATAAGACAAGTTCACCAAGGGTATCTATACTCAACAATAACTAGGAAACCATTTAATCCAATAAGAGTGCCTAGCTTCGTGTATGCTTGTGCAGGTGTCCTAACATGATTCAACCAGCTAATAAGAATAAGGAAAGGAAAGGACAACACGTTCAATGTTTTCTCACATTTTTTCTCAAGAATAAGCTCACACAGTAAGTGTACCATTACACAATATCAATAACAATGAATGCCCCAGGCCAACACAAGTATCACAAACAATCCCTGACACATCCCACCTTGTCACGCCACGTGTGCAATAGTAAAGTGAATACCCGCCTTGTCTCGCCACACGCGCACAACAATGTTGACACCTTGTCTCTCCACATGCGCAACCCACATATACATATCCTACCTTGTCATGCTGCGTGCAATATCAATAGAAAACACGGCACGGCAGAAACCTTGTGCAAATCCTCATATCAACAATCGCACGACGAAAACCTCGTGCATCACAATAGCCACAACCGCATGACAGAAAACTCGTGCATCACCACAACAAGTACAACAACAACAATGATATAGTACAAGATACGGTAAATACATCAACTCAAGAATCTTCGATCACAAGAAAGGCAATGCTAGTTCAAGAACAACTTCATACTCAGTGAATATAAGGAACTAAGATCCCTAAAAGGCCAACTTCCCACAAATAAATCTGAGCACGCACTCGTCACTTCACGTACACGGACTATAATCAACATTGAAGACTCAAATTCTAAGTGGTAGTTCCCCCTTCCCCCCCCCCCAACAAGATTAGGCAAGATAATTACCTCAAAGAAGACAACCCGGTACTCTAAAATGAACTCCTCGGGTGAAAAGACATCCGAAAGGATATAATCTAATCAAAATAACTTCAAGACACCAATAAAACTCATAAGGAACTATTCCGGATCATAAAGTCTGAATCTTTATGCAAAACTAGAAATCAACCCAAAAGTTGACCCCGGGCCCGCACCTCGGAACCCGACAAAATTTACAAAATCCGAACACCATTCAATTACGAGTCCAACCAAACTAATTTCGTCAAATTCCGATACCAAATCGATGTTCAAACCCAATTATTCTCTTTAGGAAAATTTTGGATAAAACCCCCAATTCTCCAATCAAAACATGGACTAATTCAAACAACGAACTTCTGTAATCATATTAAAATACAAAGATTATATTTAGAAACTGATCCCCATGAAAAGGCGAGAAGAACACCGCAAATATCACCTCAATCGGAGCTCTAGAACTCACGATATGCTTAAAATACTAAAATGACGCGGTTTGTTTTTTTTATACTCAGGGATTTTCGCAATTGCGATAAAAATATCCGCACCTGCGCATTTTGATCTGTCATTTCCGCATTTGCGAACCATTTACGCACCCACGGATCCGCAGATGCCGACCCAACTTCGCATCTGCGAAGCGCCAGCACCAGCTCTCTTCTCTGACACTAAAATGAGCATAACTTCCTCATACGATGTCCAAATTCGACGATTCTTTTTGCTATGGCTCTGTAATTAGATACATATCTAATGCTTCAATCGAAACAAAAATTGGAGCTCACATGCTTAATCTGGTACAATTTATGCTTGAAGAAACGACGCTGAAACATCAAAAGCGAGCGCAACACAACCCGAACCTATCTGAAAATCACCTGAGCCCCTCGAGACCCCGTCCGAACATACCAATAAGTTCAATAACCTAACACGGATCCGCTCGAGGCCTCAAACTACATCAAACAAAGACAAAACTACAAATCCCACCATGAATCGAACTTGTGAACTTCCAAACTTCCAACTTCTAAAACGCGTGCCGAAACCTATCAAACCAACCCAAACTGACGTCAAATTTTGCAGGCAAGTCCCAATCGACATAACGTAGCTGTTCCAACTCTCGAAATTGCATTCCGACCTCGGTATCACCAACGTCAACTATTGGTCAAACCTCTCCACCTTCCAAACTTCAACTTTTCCAACTTTTGCCTAAATGCTTCGAATCACCCTACGGACCTCCAAATCCAATTCCAGACGCACGCCTAAGTCCAAAATCACCATACGAAACTATTGAAATCATCTAAAACCCATTCCAGAGCCGTGTACAGAAAAGTCATATTCCGATTAACTCTTACCGCATAATCTTCCAAAACTTGAATCCTTCTTCTGATTTGGCTCCGAAACATCTGGTAATTGAATTCAACCATGCACGCAAGTCGTTATACATAATATAAAGCTGCTCAAGGACTTATGTCGCAGAACGAAACTTAAATTCCGGCTGGCCGGATCGTTACATCCTACTCCGCTTAAAACAAATGTTCCTCCTCGAACGTGCTAAGGATCACCTCGAAAGTCTTCAAATCACTGAATGCACACTTCCAACATTCACCCACGAGTGACCCCACATCACCCAAATCTACATAAGCCTGAAGACACCATCTCAACTGCAATTTAGCCTTTCTACCACCACTAATAAGACTCATACCTCAAATTCTCACCTTCTATTCATTCTCAAAAGACCCGATTCTAAATCCATATCCGGTACCACTCTCAACCAGCTGCAACAACTCATTCCTACACCCAAAAGGTACGACCAGACAACATAACACACCACACATAGCCTTAATAACACTTCTTATCACAATAGCTACCGGTAATCAAAAACTGACACCGATAATTAGCCTCAGATCCGATAGGAACCCGTTTAGAACTTCCACAACACTAGAGATGATGCAAGAACCACAAAAACCTCATAATTAGACACCCGAATCACCAAGCCGCAACTAACACCACCGGGCACACACCCGCGAGCTAAACTCAAGAAGCACAGAACGAAAATGACTGAATATGAAAAGAGAAACACATAACAAAACAATCAAACAAGAACGACAGGCACAACTCTCTATTAATACTAACCTACAAAACAATATAACAAGGAAAGAATTAAAGCATATGAACAAATCACAAGGATCCCATCCTGATATAACTTCTATCGCAGCACGCAGCCCGACTCAAACTTATCAAATCACATGAGCTCGCGAGCGTCTCACCCTCAACTCTAAGTCACATATCAAATATACATCCTTATTATTGAAATCTTCTACTAACCCAGTTCTGCCAATAAAATCACAACACTTACTGAACTCTCACCCTGTAGGGTACGAAATCACGAATTGTAACCAAGAATACTCAGGAAGTCACACCAAAACCTACCATATTGAACAACGGGGACTCACTTCTAATCGCACCAGCCTCAATGATGGGTAATAACAATGATAGAAACGGCTATCACTCATAGAACCTCCCAACAGGGGAAAACACGTAAATAGAGTACAAATCATGAAACTCACCCATAAGTGAAACAACAAATAAGGGAACTCGTCCCAATAAGCATAACCAAGCAAATTATGAATAGTGCCCTCTATAACAAATCAAATGCATATATGTATGGCATCATCTGGCACAACGACCTCCAGCTTACTATAAGAAACACATTAACGAGTCGGGCCTCTCCCTCTTGCCCGCCCTGTACTCGCCTGAATACTCCACTAGGACACACATGTCCAGAGTCTAGGACAATCTGTCACCATGTGGTTGTTATCTCCACACTCGAAGCAACCTCTATGCTGACGTGGCAAGGGAAATTGTGCAGTACGAGTACTTTGAGACCCATGAGAACCTGAAACACTATGCAAAGACGGAAGTGTAAACTGAAGTGGCTGACCTACCAAACCTCTACCATGTCGTACCCTGCCTCCAAAATAAGGACTAGTAGATCTCTCTGGCCTACGAGTCCTCCTCGCCCCTCTGTCCTCTCTCTCCTGACATCGTCTGTCCTCCCTCTCATAGCCCTACCTGTCATCTCTCTCATAGTCCCTCATGTCATCTCTCTCACTATCCCACATGCCCTTAACTCGACAAGTAATCCCTACCACCTGCTGAAATGAAACATCCGACTCTAACTCCCGAGCCATGCTGAACCGAATTTCACGTCTGAGCCCCTCAATGAATCTATGAACACACTCTCTAACTGTAGCGACCAAAGTAGGTGAATGTCTGGCCAAATCAGTGAATCTAATGACATACTCCAATACAGACATAGTGCCTTGGTGAAACTGCTCAAACTTCGCAAGCCATATATCTCAGAGGGACTAAGGTAAAAACTCTCTCAAGAACATCTCTGAAAACTGACCCCATGTAAGTGAAGCTGACTTGGCCGGGCTAACCAACTCATATGCCCGCCACTACTTATAAGTCGCTCCCCTGAGCTGAAATGTAACAAAAGCAACCCGTCTCCACAATACCAATAGTACGAAGAATACGGTGGAACTCTTCCAGGAAATCCTGGGCATCATCTGTCTCCAATCCAGGGGTAACGTCATCAAGAACCGCAGCTCGTGCCCTCACCATCTGTGAGACAATGGAATGATAAATTTTAAAACTTTAGGTTCAATAAACTCGCACAATAGGAATGAAAGAAGTGAAGTTATCCTAATAGTTTCGTAGCCTCTCGAAGATAAGTACAGATGTCTTCGTACCGATACACAAGACTCTACTAAACTCGCTTATGACTCGTAGCACCTATGAACCTAGAGCTCCGATACCAACTTTGTCACGACTTTCCCCTCCGTTGGGTATCCTGTTGGCACCTAGTCTTAAGGACTAGGTAAGCCTAACATTTAAGGAATAACAACAATAATAAATAACATCTAATATTTTCTGAAATGAATTCTTTATACACTAAAAATATTTACAAAACCCGGTAGTACAAGTCATAAGCTCTACAGAATTTTACTATAACTTCTAAATACAACTGTCAAAAATAGATAAAACAGTTGTTGATACCCAATTTTTCTTCAAAATTATTTTCAAACTTGCATATATACCTTCAAAATCACTTTTATAATAACTGGCATTTTTCCATGCATTTCTCATATTTTTATTAATTTATTTTCCCATTTTTATCTGATATTTTACTCAATAATTATTCACAAATCGTGTTATAAATAATTTAAAAATGTTTTCCACTCAACATCTTGTTTTTAATCCTATTTAATTCCATTATGATTTGGTTATTTCCATAATTAGCCAATATTGACATTATTTAGCTAATTTCAGCACCTTTGCAATAATAACACAATTATACAATTATACCTTTTAAAAAGAAACAAATGATCATTTTTATATTTTTATAGTAGTTAATTATATTTATTTTATTTATTTGGTTTTAATTTTATTTTACACAATTATCAGCTATTTTAATTAATTAATTATCTTATTTTTAAGGGTATTTAACATCTAGGCCATTTTATTTAAATTTTAGCCAATTTTTAAACCCACCACACCTGACCCAAGACCTATTCTCTAACTCAACCCAAACCAAAAAAATGACCCGGCACAACCTCGCAAGTTATCTGAGCTGTTGATCAAGATAGATCAACGACCCAGACTTAATTTTCCTAAAATAATTCTAACCAAACCCCCCTCCCGTCTCTCATTCTATCGATACCATTTCTCTCTCTATCTCTCTTTATCCGCTGGTTCTCTCTAGAAGTCTCTTGGACTTCTCCTTCTCCGATGGAACTCGTCTGTTTTCTCCGGCTGGTTTCTTACCGGAAGCCATGGTCCTTCACCCTCTTTGATCATCTGCTTATTTCTCATCGGTCCAGTGAAACCCTGGGGTCCTCAGACGAGTTCGGAGCGGTTCTATTGCCTTCCCATGGTCCCATGCCACTTTTTTGGCCTCCCCGACCGTCTGAGTAACAATTCACAACCATTCCGGCCTAAGCCGGTGCCATCTCTGAGGTTTTTCCTCTTCTCTGGCTTCCACGAAACCCTAGCTCTTTGTATTTCAATTTTCTTTTAAGATCTACAGTGTTATGAAGCTTTCCTACGTTTTTCTCTGAAAAATTCCATCCTTTAACAATTTCGAAATTTAGGGTTTCTTAACCTTGTTTTCAAACGATTCTTCTCCTGATTTTTAGCAATCTCTACTGTGTTTGAACAATTCTCTTATGATTTTCTTGTTGTCTGAGTTATTATGCTAAAAAGCCCTAATTTTCTAGGCTATCTTCTATTACATGTTTATGTGTGTTCGTTCTTATGAAACTGTCCGTGTACTCTTTGTGATTCTCGCTTTAACTTGTTGTTAGAGTTTTCAATATTCTACTGTTCTCTAAATGTTTGCTTAGGGTTTCTCAGATCTTTTTCAATATGGGTCATTGATTATTTAATAAGCTTGACCATTCGTCCTATTTATTGGTTACATGATAATCTATACTGTTTTTACGTATTCTCCTTAAAACTGTGATACTTGCCTTAAAAAACTGCGATTTTGTGTATTTCCCTTATAACTCTTTACTGATTTTGAATTGTTTCCTTATTTGTGCAATACTTTCCCTTTATTTGGTATCGATTCCTTGTGATTGGAATCTCACTTGATATCCTCTTGACTAATTTTCAAACTTGAGTTGTAGTCTGTCTTAATTTAGGTGTTGTAAATATTCCTCATATACTTTCCCTACTTGGAATATTCTGCATTTAGTCTTCATTACATGCCATATGCTTTACTATTCTGGTAAAATTCAGTTTGTAATTGACCATTTTCCTTATTTAACATGGCTTGTGTCCGTTGAGTTATGACTCCCTAATTAAAGGGAGTCCGGGTATTAATTGATTCTAATTGGGATTATTTCCATAACTGTGCTAAACCAGTACTTTGTTACCTTATTCTTATGCCTGTTTTAAACTATAAATACCTCTACTCTCTCTTTGCATGGCAGACACGAACACATTGATACACTGCATATCACTAAGGCATACTCAAAACTCAGAACACTGACATTGTTCTGAGTCTTCTTTGTTTTCATACACATCCTTTCTTGCTCTTCACATTAGTTATTGACTACTCAATCGGCTGAAAGCCAAGACTGAGTAATCCTTGTTGCTCCCTTGCTTTTGAAAACTACTATCCTGCAGCTCTCTTGTTCTGCATACTGCTGTTTCCTGCTCTATCTCTTTGCACTTTGTTGTTCTATACCCTTGACTGGTATGTTTCTAATTTAAGTTTACAGTGTCCCACACAATATGTTTCAATTCATTTTAATATACTTGTTGTTCCTTTTGTGCTTTATTTTACGGGTCTACTGCCTACCATGTAACTAGCATGCTTCTATGATTTTCCCTTGCCTTTCAGTATAAGATGTCTCCTGCTTTACCTTGTATGATTTACTATAACCCTGTTTGACTCCTACGGAGTCAGCATGCCTATTTTATCTATGTGATTATCCTTTCCTTGTCTCAACATGACTACTGCTTCTTACATGTTCTCATCATCTACTTAGCTTATCATGTTACAGACCTGTGCCCCCTCCATATGATACCTAAATGCTATATGATTCTGACTCCATGTGACTCTGTTTGATATGTGATGCTTTGTGACAACTATGTGATGATTATTTGAGAACCTGTAACTCTATTCTACTGCTAACACGTGAATTAATTGTCCCCAACTCCCTATCCTTGTTTGTGTTTGTTCTTTCTTGAACTCTCTATCTGCAGAATTGTGATTGCCTTGCTTCTCTCTCTGCAAACTGTTTTTCATAAAGCTCTTCATTGCCCTCTGAAGTTATTTTGTAAACTGTTATTTCAAAACTACCTTTTCAAAATTCAACTCTTTTAAACTACAAGCACCTATCACTACTCTTAGACTTTAGGTTCAGCCCCCTTCGTGTGAGCACTGCCTTGGGGACCTCTGAGTACCCATTGAACTCTGACACACAAGGATGGCTTTCCAAACTGCACTTACTCATTCCTGGCTAGGGAACTTGGGTTTGAGCACTGCCTGGGATCCCCTGAGATCCTTAGGAACTCTGACACACCTGGTTACAAGAGGTCTTAGCATATGGCATGTTGGATGTGGTACTTGGGCCTACTGTTAGGCTCCCTATAGTGTAACTTCTTAATTTTCTTATTCATTTGTGTAATTTGTGCAATAATGGTCTGTAATAATTAAGTGTAAAAATAACTCTGGGGCTGGATAGTGAAAAGGGTTGGGATTATGCATGTTTAGTATGATTCCGGGTAGACAACATGCTTAGGATTTACTTTACTTATGTGTGCAATAGAAATTCTGCTTAGGACATATCTGACATGCCTTAGTAAATCATGTTTTAGGTTTCTTTACTTCAACATCTCATCACACTCATGATCACTTATAAAATCACGTTAAAATTCCAGTAAAAAGCTGTTATAATTGTTATTCCGCTTAGAATCCTTGTTCATAGTTAAACAACTCTAAATAGTTGTCATAATAACACTGTCTCTGCATGTGCATAATTGTTGCATCTAGAAATCCTATTTTAGGTTCATAATAACAACCAATTACCAATATCTGCATTAGATATCTTGTTAATTTACTAATTTACCCTCGGCACGTCTATATCTAAATACCGTATTAAGTATAACTGCTAAAGAACATCCAGAATTCATATGCTAGGATCAGTAGCTTAAATCACGCCTCTTTATGTTTTGTTAATAAGCAAAATATCGTTAAAATAACTTTCTGCAATTGTTTGTGCATTTAGAAAAGCCTGTTTAGGTTTGCATACACCCTGCCCGCATTTTAGATATCAAGCTTATAGGACTTGCATCCATGCATATTCACATAATCACCTGTTCACTAGAACTAAGTCTAAAAGAGGTGCATCCTGTCTATTTCTTAAAAACAGCAGTCAGAATATTTCAGACGCCTTGGCAAACCTTAGGCGCCAATATTTATTAAAACCAAAAACCGTTTCTGCACACTGCTTGTTAACTATAATGTTCTAAAATTGGTATGACACTTCGTCTAAAATTCAGAAATCAGACTGTCCTACTATTGTATTCACGCCTAGACATCCTGCTTTAGGTTCTGAAGTTTGAGACCACTTTGTGTTTGAGTCGTGCTATTTATGTGTACAATTTGTGGAGGGATCTATAAGCCTCATATCTGCTCTTGTATGCTTCCCTACATCTGCAGTCCTAACTATTTTTGTATGTCGCTTAGAATTTTATCCTTTTAAACCTAGGGGGTTCAGCCTAGCACTTGCCTTGTAGGAATAGTAGTCTTAAATACCCTCCGGGACTGATAGGATGGGACGGGTAATAGCACGCAATAAGTTTCGTGACCAACACACGCGTTTTAAATACCTTAGCGGGGTGGGAAGGGTAGAATACAGATATGATGACCGGTGCGCTAATACCACGTGTAGCTCTGTCTATGGGGTATTGCATTGATGTGACCCGTATTACTTCAAACCTAGGACAATTTTTTTGTTTTACTCTGGTCTTTTCGAACTTTCTAAACAAAGACTTCTATACTTGTTTGAAATCCCCTCTTACTTGAGCCTTGTTTGTTATTTGTTTATTGTCTGAATTCACGAAACTATTTGGCCGGGACCCACAGTTGTGGATCTTGAGGGGTGCCTAACACCTTCCCCTTGGGATAACTTCAAGCCCTTACCCAATCTCCGGTAATGCAAACTAGTCTATGAGTTAATTACTCAAGGTGCCCTAACGCACCATAAAAATCGTTAGGTGGCGACTCTTCCTTAAACCACTTCCTTTTAAGGAGTTGTCCAAAATGTCATAAACCCGATCTCTCTGCACTTAAACCTGTGAGGAAATAGGGGGCGCGACAGCATGGCGACTCTGCTGGGGATCTTCCTCAGGCTTATACCATTACAAATCGTTTCGTGAATTTGGACCCTTTAATTTTGTTTAATTACCTGCACCCTTTCCTATTCTCTGTTATATGCCATTAACTGTTTATTCTCCCATGTATTTATTTCACCTGAACAAAATTGACATGTCTTTTTGTTTTCTTTTTGTAACCGCTTTCAATTATAACTGTTGTATTTCCTTTTTTACCGCTTCCCTTAACGTGCAAATACATGGCTACTTGTTTAAATGTTATTTATTGCATATCATGCTCTGCATTCATATTCCACTCGTGCCAAAAATATTCCTATAGCAACGCTTATAATGAGTGGTTGCGCTATTCCCATATTATTACCCACTAAATTCGGAAAGGCATATTTGCGGTAAAATTAGTCGATCAGCGGTGCAGTCGATAATTCTGTGCCTTCCCCCTTGAGTTGTCCGCTCAAGGGTTTCGGTATAAAACCCCATAGAAACCTTACTCTATTGTAATGTTGCATGCATCATGGTCAAACCTAGCCAGGCTAACGCGTCGTCCGCACAATAGCCTTTAAGATGGCCTTGTCCAAAGTCCATTGGGTTTCCCTGGAACCCAAACGGACACTCTCACGTTCTGTGCATTTATTTGGAGAACTAAATGCTCTTTGCTAATTATTGATGTTAAATAGTCGAGTCCGGTGGGGGTAAGCGCCTAACCTTGTTTGCTTTGCAGAAAATGAGGCACGAAGTCCCTAGATTCGGCATGGTCGCCAATATCCACCCCAAATTTCCGAACTGGTAGGAGGAACTCCACTCCAACGATAAAACACTCGTCAAAAAACACTTGGGCAATCTACCCTCTCTTTTAGATATCCATTCTAACAAGATGATGATAGAGGCTGCTACTCTATTCTGGGACAGCGATCGGTCAGTGTTCCGCTTCGGGAACAATGAAATGACTCTACTACTAGAAGAGATAGGAGGTTTGGCCAGTTTAGCTTGGGAATCTCCAGGGTTGCTAATGCCTGAAAACCGCACTGGCCGGGGTTTCCTCAAAATGTTGGGTCTAAAGAAAAATCTGGATCTTGTGTGCCTAATGGACTCGTACATACCCTTTGATTACTTGTACGAGAGGTTCGGTCATAGCAAATCATACCGAACCTACCAGGACGAGTTTGCCCTTACTTCTCTAAGGCACATCCATCACCGAGTGTTTGTCTTCATGGTCTGCTTTCTGGGTTTAATGGTATTCCCGACAAAGAAGGAAAGGATTCACACTAGGTTGGCCATGGTAACTAAGACTTTAATGGAAGGGATCGACGGGCAGTACTTTAGCATCGTACCCATGATTATTGTAGACATATATCGCACCTTAGAAATGTGTCAGGAAGGAGCAAAACATTTCGAGGGTTGCAACTTGTTACTCCAACTTTGGCTCATTGAACATCTGCAAAAGGGTGACTACCGACAAGACATCCATCGAAGAATCTGGGATGATCATATCGCTTTCCATTATCCAAAGTGGATGAACTACATTCCCGACATGTTCGCTCAGCCGGAAAACGCCGAAGGATGGATTGAGTTACTGGGAATTTGACCGAGGATCAGATTCAGTGGATGTTCGAATGGTTCCCAACAGACGAGTTTATCATCCGGCCCCGAGACGCTTCATTTTGATACTTATCGGTCTGAGGGGGACATACTCTTACGTACCTCTACGAGTTATGAGGCAAGCAGGTAGGAAGCAGGTTATACCAAGGGTTGAGAAAATGAGTCATCTCCGAGTAGACTTCCAGAATGACGACAGCCCTCATAAGTGCCAAGCTTAGCATCTGTGGCACTGCAAGATTAGACTTGAGAAGGACACCATTGAACAAGACATGTATCATGCCGGTTACACTCCCTACTATCTGGGCTGGTTAGAAGAAAACCTGGATGGTCAGATCGAGCCCGGGTTTGTTCGAGGTCACAGGATTATAAACGAAAGGGCCGAAGCAAGGACTCACTTCAACCAACTGCGCAAAAGGCTCCGTGAGTGCGAAGATGATCATCACAAAATACACAAATCCTACAAAAAGCTAATAGAGGAATGGAAGGACATGGCCGCCACTTCCACCAAGAGGCTGGCATATTTAGAGCGAGGCATAGTCGAGTTAGAGAAAGAGTTTATCAAGAGGATCGAGACTTGTCAAAAGGCCGAGGGAGCCGAAGGAGGATTACTAGCCAGAACCTACCTACTTCTGGGGCTTTGCGAGCTGGGAAAGTTGATCGAGGGAAGCAGGAATGCCGAATATGGGGAAGGTCCTTCTGGGACCAAGTAGATAAGGGGGTCTTTATTTTTCCTTGATGTAATAAGGCCATGGCCACTAGTGACTCTATTTTTAGCATGTTTAGAGTCGTTTTTAGATTTGTCTATTTTCTTATCAATAAAATGAGGCATTTAGCATTTTAAGTTCTCCAAATCAATTTTTCGCTAGGCCTATCTCGGGCACAAGAGGTTCCCAACTTAGGATGCGCTTTACTTATCTGCACTACGTGTTTAAATTACTGCAATATTTTTATGATCCTCACTGACTTCGTTACCTTTTTCTTTTTTCCTTTATTTATTATTCCCCTCCCCAAAGGTTAGTTCGTGCATTCTAACATCATCCGCTTACCGCACAAGATCAAAAGGGCCTCCACCTACTCCTCATCCTAGTCCTCCCAAAAGCAAAAACAAGGGTAAAAGTAAGATGGCAGAAGCAAGCGGTACCAGAAAAGACAACACAAGTGAACAGGTTGAGACCGTTGACGGTCGGGGTATTCAGGTCTTGCTCGAGAATATGTCTCCACTGGAAAAGAAATTGCTGAAGTTCCAAGAGGAACTCGACCAAGTCCGGAATTTGGCTAACTTCTCATTTTCCCTCAATGTCCCAGACATCCACTTTCCAAATGCTCTAAATCCTACTCAGAATATCCCCAAACAACCAAAATACCCTTCACTTCATCATCCCGACACTCCCCCAAAGGACCAAACTCCTCCAGCACAGTGCAATGCTTGCCACCACAACACTCCGGAACCCCAAAATCCCACAAAAGATTACTTCCAGGCCTACAATAATCCCATCTACGTGGAGGCTGTGACCCATTCCACTCCACCTATTTCATATACACCTGAGTCTGTCGAGAAAGATTTGCTCATCAAGAATTTGGCTGAGGAACTCAGGAAGCTGACTAACCGAGTTCAGGGCGTCGAATGAGTTAAGGGAATCGAGGGTTTGAATTATGAAGATCTCTGCATACAACCCGATGTCGAACTGCCCGAGGGGTACAAACATCCAAGGTTCGAGATGTTCGATGGTACTGGTGATCCAAGAGTCCATCTGAGGACTTACTCTGACAAACTGGTTGGCGTTGGGAAATATGAAAGAATCCGCATGAAGCTATTCATAAGGAGCTTAAAGGGAGATGCACTGTCCTGGTACATCAGCCAAGACCCTAAGAAGTGGTCCAATTGGATAGGTATGGCGACGGATTTCATGGACCGGTTCAGGTTCAACACGGAAAACGCACCGGATGTGTTCTACATCCAGAATCTAAAGAAGAAACCCACAGAAACCTTTCGCGAGTATGCTACTCGTTGGAGGTCAGAAGCTGCCAAGGTCAGACCGGCTCTAGAGGAGGAACAAATGAACAAGTTATTTGTTCGGGCTCAGGCCCCGTAGTACTATGAGCGGCTAATGATGGTAGAAGGCCACAAGTTCTCTGACATCATCAAATTTGGAGAATAGATTGAAGAAGGCATCAAAAGTGGTATGGTTACAAACTTTGAGGCTTTGCAGGCCACTAACAAAGCTCTACAGTGTGGTGGTGTGTCTAGAAAGAAGGACGTGGGAGCCGTAATGGTTGCACAACAAGCCAAATCCCCACCCAAATACCAAATCTATCCAGCACCTCCATTCACATATCAGCCGACCCCGAACTACCAAGCACCCTTGACTTCCTACCAAGTTCCACCGCCTACATACCAAGCTCCACCACCCACATATCAGCCTACCTCACCTAGATATTCACAACCCGCTCCCGTCTACAGCGCCTATAGTTCCCAACCATATCATTATCAGTCACCTCCTACCCGTCAAAACTTCCCAAGACCTCGTCCTAACTTTGATCGCCGCCCTCCAAAACAATACACCGCTATAGCCGAGCCCATTGACCAGCTGTACGAAAAGCTCAAAGTTGCTGGTTTTGTCACACTTATCTCTGATGCTGCCCCTGAGAACCCTTCTCAGTGGGTTAACCCAAACAAATCTTGTGCATACCGTTCGGGCATGAAGGGACACACCATTGAGGAATGCCGCTCTCCGAAGGACAAGATACAGACTCTTATCGAAAACAAGATTATTATGGCTAAAGACCCTGCTCCGAATGTCCGCAACAACCCCCTACCAGACCATAAAGGTGGGGGTATCCATATGATTGAGGTAGATGACGACTGGGACCCCAAGGGGTCAATTGGGTTGATCGCAGAAGGTGATGATCAAAGAAGCCTGCAGTTACCCTCAACCCGATTGTGGTTCAGATGCAGCCATCCGAGAATGCCGAAGTAAACATGTCCATCCCTCTTGAGTTCGAATTCCCACAAATGAGAAAGTACCAGTGCTAATTAAAGTTGAGTTTGTGTCTCCACTCGAGATTACAGTACGGCCGCCTGTAACATATACTCCAATGGAAGTAAGGATGGCTACGCCTATTTCAGTGGAAATGTCAACAACGCCACCTTTCT
Organism: Nicotiana knightiana; assembly: GCA_005239525.1. Lineage (NCBI taxonomy): Eukaryota > Viridiplantae > Streptophyta > Magnoliopsida > Solanales > Solanaceae > Nicotiana > Nicotiana knightiana. The sequence continues at coordinate 31,048 of ML425917.1, forward strand.
ATTCAAATGTTATCCCTTGGGATTACACAGCCGAGGCAAGAAGGAAGGGTAAGAACAGGCCTGAAGAAGCCATCGCAGCGCAGGGTATGACAAGGACTGTCAGAGTCTATACCCCTAAGCATTTGGCCGAGTCAAGCAAATAGGCTGCCAATCGTCCTCCCACTATTGAGACAGGCTCGGATGATCTTAGGAGGAAGATACAGGCTAAGGAGTATTCAGCCCTCGACCAACTGAACCAGACGCCAGCGCAGGTATCCATCCTCGCCTTATTGCAGAATTCAGAGACGCACATGAATGCTTTGTTGAAAGTGCTAAGTAAAGCATATGTGCCAAACAACATCACCAGTGGAGAAATGGCCAATATGGTGGGCCAAGTGTTGGAAAGCCACAAATAAATTTTCATAAGGACGAGTTACCACCTGAGGGATTGGGACATAACAAGGCTCTGCACATCACCGTGCAATGTGAAGACCATTTCATCACAAGGATCTTGATCGATGGAGGTTCCAGCCTCAACATTTGTCCGCTAATCACACTCAAGAAATTGGGTAAGGGACTACATGATATAAGAGAAGGAGCGATCAATGTAAAGGCCTTCGACGGTTCGCAGAGATCTACCATGGGGGAAATCAGTTTATTCCTACAGATGGGACCAACTTGGTTCGAGGTAGACTTTCAGGTGATAGATGTCCCGGCGTCTTACAATCTGCTGTTAGGACGACCATGGATCCATGCTGCTGGGGCCGTGGCATCAACACTGCATCAGGCAATGAAGTTCGAATGGAATCACCGGGAGGTAATCATTCATCGCGACGGCAGTAACCCTATTACAGTCGCCAGACTATTCCTCTGATTGATGGAAGAAGGAAGCTGGGTGGAGGAACCTACCACCATATCGAACGGGTCAATGCAATCGACAAGGATAGATGGTGGGATAGCAAGATTGAGAGCATTCTGAACTGGAAAGGATACGAGCCAGGCAAAGGGCTCGGTAAGAACCTACAAGGGATCACAAAGCCTATAAAACTCAAGAAGCATGGTACCACTTTCGGTCTGGGGTATGAGTACACATGGGAAGAGTTCAACGACTGGTCACCCCCGTGGCGCAATCCCTACTACCCTTTGGAGCAACCAATACCTCATTTGGAGTAAACCTTTAAGTAGGCTGGCATCATCTATGGGTCAGACGAAGAAGAAGCACTGGCGGCGATGAGGAATTTGTTTCTAGATAACGAGGACATGGATTGATGTGTTGTTCTCTAGGAGGAGGGGGAGGAAGGCCCTTCCATACAGACAGTGAGCAGAGGAACTTATCTCAAGAATTGGTCTGTCCGGACGACCAAAGCTACCGAGCCTCGGGGTAGCAAGGCTAATAAACAAGCATTATTTACTGTTTATTTACTAAATGAATTTTCTTCTTTTTCGCACTTTCAATTCCTGCAATAAGAGCTTCCATGTTCAAAACGATTATTCAATTTATCAAAGCATTTCCAATTTCCTTATAAAATTTTATATTTATTTGATACTGTTTTCTCTCATTACTATATCTATACAGCATTACTATTACTTGTCTTGATGAACCGATGACTGTGACGTGCAACGAGACAACGCAGCAAACGGACTTTGATTCAGATGAAGACGATATACCCGAGGAGATTGTTAAAGAGGTCGAAAATTTGAGAACAGACCTAAGTACAACTTGGATGAGACTGAGGTTATCAATCTGGGAGATTCAGAGAACGTCAAAGAAACACGCATCAGCATTCATTTATTGCCGTCATAAAAGAAGAAACATACATAGTTTGTAAGAGAATATAAGGACATATTCGCCTGGTCATATGATGACATGATTGGCCTAAGCACATCCATTGTGGCTCATAAACTGCCAACCAGTCCAACATGCCCGCCGGTAAAGCAAAAGCTCAGGAAGTTCAAACCAGACATGAGCTTGAAGATCAAAGAAGAGGTTACCAAGCAGATCAACGCTAAGGTTCTCCGGGTGGTTGAGTACCCAACACAGTTAGCCAACATTGTGCATGTGCCTAAGAAAGATGGGAAGGTCAGAGTCTGCATCGACTACCGGTATCTCAACCGGGCCAGTCCGAAAGACGACTTCCCCTTGCCAAATATACACATTCTAATTGACAACTGCGCCAAATATGAGTTACAGTCTTTCTTAGATTGCTTCGCTGGTTATCATCAGATTTGGATGGACGAGGAAGATGCTGAGAAAACGGCGTTTATTACGCCATGGGGAGCATACTGTTATAAGATAATGCCGTTCGGACTGAAGAATGCAGGGGCCACCTACACGAGGGCTATGACTACTATATTCCATGACATGATTCACAAGGAGATCGAGGTGTATGTGGACGATGTCATTATCAAATCAAAGAAAGCTGCTGATCATATGGAAGATTTGAAGAAGTTCTTTAACCGGTTGAGGGAATACAATCTGAAATTGAACCCTACAAAATGCGCATTCGGGGTTCCTACTGGGAAGCTTCTGGGATTCATTGTAAGCCACCGAGGAATAGAGTTGGATCCATCAAAGGTCAAAGCCATTCAGGAATTACCACCACCAAAGAACAAGAAGGATGTTATGAGTTTCCTGGGGAGGCTTAATTACATCAGCCAGTTCATAGCACAGTCCACCGTCATTTGTGAACCGATCTTCAAGATGCTGAAGAAGGACGCCACAACTAAGTGGACCGAGGATTGTCAAAGGGCTTTCGACAGAATTAAGGAGTACCTCTCAACACCGTCGGTCTTGATACCCCCTAATCTAGGTAGACCTCTTCTACTCTACCTTGCAGTATTGAATGGGGCTTTCGGTTGCGTTCTTGGGAAACATGATGAAACGGGAAGAAAAAAGCAAGCTATCTACTACCTCAGCAAGAAGTTCACTCCATATGAGGCCCGGTATTCTTTATTGGAGCGCACTTGCTGTGCTTTGACTTGGGTCGCACAGAAGCTGAGGCATTACTTCTGTGCCTACACAACCTACCTCATATCAAGGATGGATCCACTAAATTATATCTTTCAGAAGCCCATGCCCACTGGCAAGCTAGCCAAGTGGCAAATCCTGTTGAGTGAGTTCGACATTATTTACATAACTCAAAAGGCGGTCAAGGGACATGCATTAGCAGATCATCTTACTGAAAGTCCTGTGGACGGAGAATACGAACCCCTGAAAATATATTTTCCCGATGAAGAGGTGTCGTTCGTAGGAGAGGACATTGCAGAATCCTACAATGGTTGGAGGATGTTCTTCGATGGAGCTGCAAACTTCAAAGGAGTCGGAATTGGGGCAGTCCTGGTATCAGAAACTGGTCAGCATTATCCGGTATCCGCAAAACTTAGATTCCCCTGCACTAACAACATGGCTGAGTATGAGGCCTGCATCCTAGGGCTCAATATGGCCATTGACATGAGCATCCAGGAGCTGTTAGTGATTGGCGATTCATTGACCCTATTCCAGTGGAAATCCACAATCAGTCGGCTTACTGTGCCCATGTTGAAGGGGAGGCAGATGGAAAACCTTGGTTTTATGACATACAGGAATATTTGGCAAAAGGAAACCCAGAGCTTGCAAATGTTATTCAGAAGCGCACACTTCGGAGATTGTCCAACAATTTCTTTCACAACGGAGGAACCCTGTATAGAAGGACTCTTGATTTGGGTTTGCTAAGGTGCGTCGACGCAAAGGAAGCATCAAAATTATTGGAGGAAATTCATGCCGGCACCTGCGGCCCACATATGAACGGTTTTGTTTTAGCAAAGAACATACTTCGAGCTGGTTACTTCTGGATGACCATGGAAACGGACTGCATTCAGTATGTCCGAAAATGCCACCGCTTTCATATACATGGGGATATGATAAAGGTACCTCCGAGTGAGCTTAATGCAACAAGTTCACCATGGCCGTTCGCCGCCTGGGGCATGGACGTCATCGGACCAATCGAGCCTGCCGCCTCCAACGGACACAGGTTTATTCTGGTTGCCATTGATTATTTCGCTAAATGGGTCGAAGCAGCCTCCTACAAAGTAGTTACCATGAAAGTCGTGGCCGACTTTGTCCGCGATCGTATTGTTTGTCGGTTCGGAGTTCCAGAGTCCATCATCACCGATAATGGTTCTAATCTCAATAGTGACTTGATGAAATCTATGTGTGAAACCTTCCAGATCAAACACAAGAATTCCACAGCATACATACCTCAGATGAACGGAGCCGTTGAGGCTACCAACAAGAACATCAAGAAAATACTAAGGAAGATGATAGAACGGCACAAGAAATGGCATGAGAAGTTATAATTCGCTTTACTAGGATATCGCACCACGGTCCGCACATCAACCGGGGCAACTCCTTATATGTTGGTTTACGATACATAAGCCGTTATCCTCGCCGAAGTTGAAATTCCATCTCTAAGGATCATACAAGAAGCTGAGCTCAGTGACGCAGAATGGGGGAGAAGCCGTTATGAGTAGCTAGCCCTCATTGACGGAAAAAGAATGTATGCAGTCTGTCACGGTCAATTATATCAGAACAGGATGATCAGAGCCTTCAATAAGAAAGTCAAGCCGAGACGATTCACACCGGGGCAGCTGGTGTTAAAGAAAATCTTTCCACATCAAGACGAAGCCAAAGGGAAATTCTCTCCCAACTGGAAAGGCCCGTACATGGTTCACAAAGTGCTGACAGGAGGAGCACTTATACTTGCAGAAATGGATGGAGAAATTTGGCCAAAACCAATCAATTCAGATGCAGTCAAACGCTACTATGTGTAACGCTTTATGCTTTTATCAATGTTGTAAATTGAACTACGCCTGACCTGATTCCCGTTAAGAGGGGATACGTAGGCACCCCTATGGGTTCGGTCACATTTTAATAAAAATTCCATTTCCCCCACAAATGGAAACTGGGGCAGAATTTTGAGAAGGACCCTCAAAATTTCGAAGCAAGTTCAGCTAATTGCCGCACGAGCAACAACCAGAAGTATTCACCCATCAAACTGGGGCATAATTTGAGGAGGACCCTCAAAGTTCTGTGGCAGGAGAGGTTGCAAAATCTCGAACCGCGTCACGGTCATCAGTTAATCTAAAAAACTATTTTAGATTATATGCTCATATCATATCTTTATAAAATTATGCATATCTATTTTTTGATATAACTTGTTTAGCAAACGCTACCCCATGATACAGTCAGTGATAACATCATCAAGAAGACGAATCAAGAAAAGCCAGCGGGGGACACGAACTAACCTTCCTTTTACAGAACTCACGATTTTTCTTTGGATGCAGGCACAACGCTTAAGAAGGGCCCCAAAACATACTATCCTCCCGAAGGACGTATATTGCTCAAAGACACGCTTCTCAAACTCGTCACACATGCCAACATTTATCATCATCGCAAACGACATTTCATTCACAATAATCACATCGCCGCAATCTATCACCAGCTAAGAATTCTTATTGTCATTTTATTTTGTGCATAAGGCTACTATTCTGCCTTCCGAGACTAAGCACTGTCTCTATCTGCATTTTATTTCCTGCATTGCATAAGGCTACCATTTTGCCTTCCGAGACTAAGCACTGTCTCCATCTGCATTTTATTTCCTGCATTGCATGAGGCTACCATTCTGCCTTCCGAGACTAAGCATTGTCTCCATCTGCATTTTATTTCCTGCACTGCATAAGGCTACCATTATGCCTTCCGAGGTTAAACGCTACCTCCATCTGCATTTTGCATTGCATAAGGCTACCATTCTGCCTTCCGATGTTAAACGCTACCTCCATCTTCATTTATCTCTTGCATAAGGCTACCATTATGCCTTTCGAGGCTAAATGCTGCCTCCCATTTACTTTTCGAAGCAACCACTGTCTATGTCATTATTCATTCCGTTTCATGTCGGGCTAAGCTCTGTGCTTTTTAAATTCGCGAGACTAAGCTTTGTCTTGTTAGCATCATGCTACTGCATTTTCATGAGGCTGAAATATCGCCAATTTGTCCGAAGGCATCATCGTTTAGAGGCACCATCTTCATGGCCTGAGAACATCATTTCATGGCCCGAGGATCTCTTTTATCAGCTTGCATATCATTATTCAAAGGCATCATGGTTCGGAGGCACCATCCTCATGGCCCGAGAACATCATTTCATAGCCTGCGAATCACGCATCATGCGATTCATGGCCCAGGACATCATGGTCTAAGGACGTCATCCTCAACCGTCCAAAGACAACATTCATAGTCCAACGGAAACTTGCATCATGTTTAAATTACGCACAATATATGCTTGTTATTTATTTGCAGGAATCCGGCTAGATACGGCTAGCCAGGCAGGAGCGGACCGCTCCAGTTCTCCAAGCGACCCCGTAAGCCCTTCCGTTCACCCTGTCTTACACCTTGCGTCCGTCCTTATAGAACGTCACCGGTATACTTCGCTAGTGACTCCTGAACTACATACGACCTGATTCCTGTAAAACCAGGGAATGTAGGCAGATCAGAAGCCAGGGTACGTCTTAAATCTTTCATACTATTTTCGCTCAGTCAAAATTGGCCATCATATCTTTACCCGACAACTCTTTCATCCTTCCCGGGTAAAGAGGGGCAACTGTTGATACCCAATTTTTCCTCAAAATTATTTTCAAACTTGAATATATACCTTCAAAATCACTTTTATAATAACTGGCATTTATGCATGTCTCATATTTTTATTAATTTATTTTCCCATTTTTATCTGATATTTTACTCAATAATTATTCACAAATCGTGTTATAAATAATTTTAAAATGTTTTCCAAATCAACATCTTGTTTTTAATCCTATTTAATTCCATTATTATTTGGTTATTTCCAAAATTAGCCAATATTGGCATTATTTAGCTAATTTTGCAATAATAGCACAAATTATACAATTATACCTTTTAAAAAGAAACAACTGATCATTTTTAAATTTTTATAGTATTTAATTATATTTATTTCATTTATTTAGTTTTAATTTCATTTTAAACAATTATCAGCTATTTTAATTAATTAATTATCTTATTTTTAAGGGTATTTAACATCTAGCCCATTTTATTTGAATTTTAGCCAATTTTTAAACCCACCACACCTGACCCAGGACCTATTCTCTAACCCAACCCAAACCAAAATAATGACCCGGCCCAACCCCTCAAGTTATCTGAGCCGTTGATGGCCCAGACTTAATTTTCCTAAAATAATTCTAACCAAACCCCCCTCCCGTCTCTCATTCTTTCGAGAACATTTCTCTCTCTATATCTCTAACTCTCTCTACATCCTCTCGTTCTCTCTATAAGTATCTTGGACTTCTCCTTCTCCGATGGAACTCGTCTGCTTTCTCCGGCTGGTTTCTCACCGGAATCCATGGTCCTTCACCCTCTTTGGGTCATCTGCTTATTTCTCATCGGTCCAATGAAATCCTGGGGTCCTCCGGTGAGCTCGGAGCGGTTATCTTGCCTTCCCATGGTCCCATGCCACTTTTACCGCCTCCCCGGCCGTCTGAGTAACGATTCACAACCATTCCGGCCTAAGCCGGTGCCATCTCTGAGGTTTTTTCTCTTCTATGAGTTCCACGAAACCCTAGCCCTTTGTATTTCAATTTTTCTTTTAAGATCTACTCTAGATCTACAGTGTTATGAAGATTTCCTACATTTTTCTCTGAAAAATTCCATCCTTTAACAATTTCGAAATTTAGGGTTTCTTAACCCTGTTTTCAAAATGATTCTTCTCCTGATTTTTTGCAATCTCTACTGTGTTTGAACAATTCTCTTATGCTTTTATTCTTGTCTGAGTTATTAAGCTAAAAAGCTCTAATTTTCTAGGGTGTCTTCTATTACATGTTTATGTGTGTTCGTTCTTATGAAACTGTCCGTGTAGTCTTTGTGATTCTTGCTTTAACTTGTTTTTAGGGTTTTCAATCTTCGACTGTTCTCTAAATGTTTTCTTAGGGTTTCTCTGATCTTGTCCAATATGGGTTATTTATCGTTTAATAAGCTTGACTATTCGTCCTATTGATTGGTTACATGATAATCTGTACTGATTTTACGTATTCTCCTTAAAACTGTGATATTTGCCTTAAAAAACTGTGATTTTGTGTATTTTCCTTATAACTCTTCACTGCTTTTTAATTGTTTCCTTATTTGTGCAATACTTTCCCTTGATTTGGTATCGATTCCCTGTGATTGGAATCTCACTCGATATCCTCTTGACTAATTTTCAGACTTCAGTTATACTTTGTCTTATTTTTGGTGTTGTCAATATTCCTCATATACTTTCCCTACTTGGAATATTCTGCATTTAGTCTTCATTACAGGCCATATGCTTTACTATTCTGGTAAAAATCAGTTTGTAATTGACCATTTTCCTTATTTAACATGGCTTGTGTCTGTTGAGTTATGACTCCCTAATTAAAGGGAGTCCGTGTATTAATTGATTCTAATTGGGATTATTTCCATAACTGTGCTAAACTAGTACTTTGTAACCTTATTCTTATGCCTGTTTTAAACTATAAATACCTCTACTCTCTCTTTGCATGACAGACACGAACACATTGATACACTGCATATCACTAAGGCATACTCAAAACTCAGAACACTGACATTGTTCCGAGTATTCTTTGTTTTCATACATATCCTTTCTTGCTCTTCACATTAGTTATTGACTACTCAGTCGGCTGAAAGCCAAGACTGAGTAATCCTTGTTGCTCCCTTGTTTTTGCAAACTACTATCCTACTGCTCTCTTGTTCTGCATACTGCTATTTGCTGCTCTATCTCTTTGCACTTTGCTGTTCTATACCCTTGACTGGTATGTTCCTAATTTAAGTTTACAGAGTCCCACACAATATGTTTCAATTCATGTTAATATACTTGTTGTTCCTTTTGTGCTTTATTTTATGGTTCTACTGCCTACCATGTAACTAGCATGCTTCTATGATTTCCCCTTCCCTTTCAGTATAAGATGTCTCCGGCTTTACCTTGTATGATTTACTATAACCCTGTTTGACTCATATGGAGTCAGCATGCCTGTTTTATCTATGTGATTATCCTTTCCTTGTCTCAACATGACTACTGCTTCTTATATGTTCTCATCCTCTACTTAGCTTATCATGTTACAGACTTAGCTTATCATGTTACAGACCTGTGCCCCCTCCACATGATACCTAAATGCTATATGATTCTGACTCCATGTGACTCTGTTTGATATGTGATGCTTTGTGACAGCTATGTGATGATTATTTGAGAACCTGTAACTCTATTCTATTGCTAACATGTGAATTAATTGTCCCCAACTCCCTATCCTTGATTGTGTTTGTTCTTTCTTGAACTCTCTATCTGCAGAATTGTGGTTGTTTTTCTTGTCCATCTGCAAACTGTTTTTCATAAAGCTCTGCATTGCCCTCTGAAGTTATTTTCAAAACTACCATTTCAAAATTCAACTCTTTTAAACTACAAGCACCTATCACTACTTTTAGACTTTAGGTTCAGCCCCCTTCGTGTGAGCACTACCTTGGGGATCTCTGAGTACCCATTGAACTCTGACACACAAGGCTGGCATTCCACACTACACTTACTCATTCCTGGCTAGGGAACTTGGGTGTGAGCACTGCCTTGGATCCCCTGAGATCCTTAGGAACTCTGACACACCTGGGTTACAAGAGGTCTTGGCATATGTCATGTTGGATCTGGTACTTGGGCCTACTGTTAGGCTCCCTATAGTGTAACTTCTTGATTTTCTTATTCATTTGTGTAATTTGCGCAATAATGGTCTGTAATAATTAAGTGTAAAATCAACTCTGGGGCTGGATAGTGAAAAGGGTTGGGATTATGCATGTTTAGTATAATTCCGGGTAGAGAGCATGCTTAGGATTTACTTTACCTATGTGTGCAATAGAAATCCTGCTTAGGACATATCTGCCATGCCTTAGTAAATCATGTTTTAGGTTTCTTTACTTCAGCATCTCATCACACTCATGATCACTTAGAAAATCACGTTAAAATTCCAGTGAAAGGCTATTTTAATTGTTATTCCGCTTAGAATCCCTGTTCATAGTTAAATAACTCTAAATAGTTGTTGCATCTAGAAATCCTGTTTTAGGTTCATAATAACAACCTATTACCAATATCTGCATTAGATATCATGTTAATTTAGGGATTTACCCTCGGCACGTCTACATCTAAATCCCGTATTAAGTATAACTGCTAAAGAACATCCAGAATTCATATGCTAGGATCAGTAGCTTAAATCACGCCTCTTTATGTTTTGTTAATAAGCAAAATATCGTTAAAATAACCTTCTGCAATTGTTTGTGCATTTTGAAAAGCCTGTTTAGGTTTGCATACACCCTGCCCGCATTTTAGATATCATGCTTATACGACTTGCATCCATGCATATTCACATAATCACCTGTTTACTAGAACTAAGTCTAAAAGAGGTGCATCCTCTCTATTTCTTAAAAACAGCAGTCAGAATATTTCAGACGCCTTGGCAAACCTTAGGCGCCAATATTTATTAAAACCAAAGACCGTTTTTGCACACTGCTTGTTAACTATAATGGTCTAAAATTGGTAAGACACTTCGTCTAAAATTCAGAAATCAGACTGTCCTACTATTGTATTCATGCCTAGACATCCTACTTTAGGTTCTGAAGTTTGAGACCACTTTGTGTTTGAGTCGTGCTATTTATGTGTACAATTTGTGGAAGGATCTATGAGCCTCATATCTGCTCTTGTATGCTTCCCTACATCTGCAGTCCTAACTATTTTTGTATGCCGCTTAGAATTTTATCCTTTTAAACCTAGGGGGTTCAGCCTAGTACTTGTAGGAATAGTAGTCCTAGTTACCTTCCGGGACTGATAGGATGGGACGGGTATTAGCATGCAATAAGTTTCGTGACCAACACACGCGTTTTAAATACCTTAGTGGGGTGGGAAGGGTAGAATACGGATATGACTATGACCTGTGCTATAATACCATGTGTAGCTCTGTGTATCGGGTATTGCATTGATGTGATCCGTATTACTTCAAACCTTGGACATTTTTTTTTTTTACTCTGGTCTTTTCGAACTTTCTAAACAAAGACTTCTATACTTGTTTGAAATCCCCTCTTACTTGAGCCTTGTTTGTTATTTGTTTATTGACCGAATTCACGAAACTATTTGGTCGGGACTCACAATTGTGGATCTTGAGGGGTGCCTAACACTTTCGAAGGGCTTTTGCATCCGTACTCATTTTTTGTGCCACGTTTTAACTTATACCCGCTTTGTAAATAAATTTGCATCCGTACCCGCTATTGCGCATAACTTCAGCATGCGGGGCTGAAGTAGCAAAGACAATCACGCAAAACTTCAGCATTCTAGTAGACGGGCCTGAAGTAGCTTGCGAACTCTTCAGCTCTTGTAAATGTTTTTGTCTTTGTAATGGGGAAGAGAGCTGAAGTTTTTGTCTTTGTAAATGGGGAATTTCAGCATACGGGGCTGAAGTTCCCCAGTTTACAAAGACAAAACTAGAGCTGAAGTTCTGTCTTTGTAAACTGGGGAACTTCAGCCCCGTATGCTGAAGTTGTGTCTTTATAACTTGGGAACTTCAGCTCTTGTAACTGGGAAACTTCAGCTCTAGAGCTGAAGTTTCGTCTTTGTAACTGGGGAACTTCAGCCCCGTATGCTGAAGTTTTGTCTTTATAACTGGCGAACTTCAGCTTAACTGGTGAACTTCAGCTCAGCTAGCGAAAGGGGAGCTGAAGTTATTTTAAAAGTGGGTACAAGTTAAAAGTTTTTAAAAAGCGGGTATAGATTAAATGGGGGCGACTAAATAGGGTGCCCCGCGCAATTTTTACCACCTTCCCCTTGGGATAACTTCAAGCCCTTACCCAATCTCTGGTAATGCAAACTAGTCTATGAGTTAATATTCAAGGTGCCCTAACGCACCATCAGTGTATGATAAAAAATAGGGCGGTGACTCCGAAACCCACGAATGTTGTAGCAGGTTTTACCTTGAGTCTCCATAATAGCAATCCCCAACGCTAGCTAACGATCAACCGGCTACGTAATACTTAGAATTTGCACAAAATGTGCAAAAGTGTAGTATGAGCATACCACAGCGGTGTCCAGTAAGTATCAAGACTAATCTCGGTAAAGTAGTGATGAGGACTAGTCAAGACACCCACTGGTCTAATTAACTGAACAAGTATAAATATAGGACAATAGAATGTGATATTTACAATAAGGGCTTCAAAATATGGCTAACAATGCAATAAATTCAATAAGGAACGGAATAACAAGTATCTGCAGAAAGATCATGAAATAAGACAAAAGAGTGAATGGAATACAAACTAAATTCGGAATCACATATACAACAAGGACAAGTAATAACTCAGCAATTACAACTACTTTTACATCAAGTTCTTAGTCATCTCTACGAGGTAGTGAACCTCGGACAAATCACAACCCACAGGTCTCAATATCTGAACCCTAACATTTACATTTTGTGCCCTCATTTCAGCTAATAACTGCACAGACGACTCACGTACCAATTAAAGTCATTCCCATATATAAGACAAGTTCACCAAGGGTATTTATACTCAACAATAACAAGGAAACCCTTTAATACGATAAGAGTTCCTAGCTACGTGTATGCTTGTGCAGGTGTCTTAACATAATTCAACCGACTAATAAGCATAAGGAAAGGAAAGGACACCACGTACAATGTTTTTCTCACAATTTTTCACAAGAATAAGCTCCAACAATAAGTGTACCATTACACAATATCAACAACAAGGAATGCCCCTAGGGCAACCGAGTATCACAAACAATCCTCGACACAACCCACCTTCTCTCGCCACGTGTGCAATAGTAAAGTGAATGCCTGCCTTGTCTCGCCACACGCGCACAATAATGTATCCACTTTGTCTCGACACATGCGCAACCCATATACACATATCCCGCCTTGTCACTCCGCATGTACAATATCAATAGAAATCATAGCACGACAAAAACCTTGTGCAAATACCCATATTAACAACCGCACGGCAAAAACCTCGTGCATCACAATGACCACAACCGCACGACAGAAACCTCATGCATCACCACATCAAGTATAACAACAACAATGACAATAATACAAGATGTGGTAAATAAATCAACTCAAGAACCTTCGATCACAAGAAAGGCAAGGCTAGTTCACAAGGAATAAGTGCAATAAATAATGCCAGGCATAATAAAAGCAACTCAACAAGGAAGAAAATAACATGTAATAGTCGTACCCAAATGCACAATTCAGCAACAATAACACTAACACGATTTCGATAACTCCATATAAGGGCAAGTCAACTATGGTATAGGATATCTAAAATTATTTTAAGGTTGAGTAGTTACGAGAATATTCAACAATTTCACTTAAGGACAAGCAGCCGGAAGATAGCATTAACCTCAATTAAGATCGAGCAATTATAGGATGAGATAATGCTAATTAGTGATAGAGATAAGCAATTATGAGGGTATAGCATGACAGTAAAGGGGATAAAATCTTCAGTAAGAGTGAATCCAAAAGAAAGTAAGTCTAATTTAAGCAGTTAAAGATGAAACTAGTAATAAGAACTCAGGCATATCAAGAACAACTTCATACTCAGTGAATATAAGGAGCTAAGATCCCTAAAAGGCCAACTTTTCACAAGTAAGTCCGAGCACGCACTCGTCACCTCACGTACACGCACTCCAATCAACATAGAAGACTTAAATTCTAAGGGGTAGTTCCCCCACACAAGGTTAGGGAAGATACTTACCTCAAAGAAGACAACCCGGTACTCTAAAATGAACTCCTTGGGTGAAAAGACCTCTGAACGGCTCAAATATAATCAAAATAACTTCAAGAGACAAATAAAACTCATAAGGAACTATTCCGGATCATAAAGTCTCAATCTTTACAAAAATCTGGAAATCGACCCAAAAGTCGACCTGGGACTCGCACCTCGGAACCCGACAAAATTTAAGAAATCCGAACACCCATTCAATTACGATTCCAACCATACTAATTTCATCAAATTTTGATACCAAATCGATGTTCAAACCCAATTATTCTCTTTTGAAAAGTTTTGGATAAAAAAACCCAAATTCTCCAATCAAAACATAGATTAATTTAAAAAATGAACTTCTAAAATTATATTAAAATACAAATATTATACTTAGATACTGACCCCCATGAATAGACGAGAAGAACTTCGTGAAAATCACCTCAATCGGAGTTCTAAAACTCAAGATATGCTGAGAATACTAAAATTACGCGGTCTGATTTTTTATACTCGGGGATTTTCGCATTTTCGACAAAAATATCTGCACCTGCGCATTTCCATCTGTCATTTACGCATTTGTGGTCCATTTTACGCACTTGCGGCTCCGCAGATGCGGGCCCAACTTCGCATCTGCGAAGCACCAACACCGACTCTCTTCCCCGACACTAAAATGAGCATAACTTCCTCATACGATGTCCGAATTCGACAATTCTTTTTGCTATGGCTCCGTAATTATGATGCAGATCTAATGCTTCAATCAAAATAGAAGTTGGAGCTCATTTTCCTAGTTTGGTACCATTTATGCTTGAAGAAATGACGCTGAAATATCAAAAACGAGCGCAACACAACCCAAACCTATCTGAAACTCACCCGAGCCCCTCGGGACCCCGTCCAAACATACCAATAAGTTGAATAACCTAACACGGACCTGCTCGAGTCCTCAAACCACATCAAACAAAGATGAAACAACAAATTGCACCATGAATCGAACTTATGAATTTCCAAACTTCCAACTTCTAAAACTCATGTCGAAACCTATCAAACCAACCCAGACTGACATCAAATTTTGCAAGAAAGTCCCGAATGACATAACGGAGCTGTTCCAACTCTCGAAATTGCATTCTGACCCCGGTATTACCAAAGTCAACTATTGGTCAAACCTCTCAAGCTTCCAAACTTCAACCTTTTCAACTTTCGCCTAAATGCTTCGAATCACCCTACAGACCTCCAAATCCAATTCTGGATGCAGGCCTAAGTCCAAAATCACCCTAATAAATTGTTGAGATCTTCTAAAACCCATTCCGGATCCGTTTATGCAAAAGTTAAATTTCGGTCAATTCTTACCGCATAAGCTTCCAAAACTTGAATCCTTCTTCCGATTTGGCTTCGAATCATCCGGTAACTGAATTCAACCACGCATGCAGGTCGATATTCATAATATGAAGTTGCTCAAGTCTTTATGCCGCCGAACGGAACTTAAATTCTCAAAATGACTGGCCGAGTCGTTACAGAGGGGCTCCTTCAGCCCAAGCACTATATTAAGCCAAATTATGGCATCAAATCACTCAGGCCCTCAACCTATAACAAACATGCTGCGGCGTGCAGCCCAATCCCCTATCATATTCTCACAATTTAGGCTCTCGGCCTCATTTAGTCATAAACATCACAAGCCACTCGGGCATTTCAGTAAAATCAGGGGACTCAGCCCAAAATAGCTTTCATATGCATCAAAGTTTAGTAATGAAATTGGATTAAACAGTATAAGGTAAAAATTATGACTAAGTGTAGGTTTCAAATCATAACATTGTGAGGATAGTAATAAATACCCCTGAGGGTCCAAACAGTACTGGCACAATATAGTGAAATAGTACGAAATTCGGGGTTTCATACCCTCAGGACTAGATTTACAATAGTTACTTATTTCAAACCGGACAAAACTATAGCCTGCGATGCTATTGCCCCTTTATTCGACTTCCAAATGCTCCGAATCTATCCAAAACTAGTATATTATCATTAATATACGCTAAAGGAATGAATCCCATGTGAAAATTATCAATTTAGATAAAAAAATCCCGAAATTGGCCAAACCCGCCTCCCGGACCCACATCTCGAAATCGGATAAAAGTTACAAAACTAAGGAACCCATTCACTCATGAGTCCGACCATACCAAATTTATCAAAATCCAACTTCGAATCGACATTCAACTCTAAAAATCACTTTCATGAAGTTTCCACAATTTTCCCCAAAGTTTCATCCCAATTCACTATTCAAATGATAAATTCAATGATATATTCATGTATTTTGGCCAAATCTGAGTTAGAATCACTTACCCCGATGAATTTCTTGAAAAAACTATGAAAAATCGCCAAAACCCGAGCTCTCTAGGTCAAAATATGAAATAAAACCCCGAACCTCGTATTTATAGTGCAGCTCTCAAATCCTCATTTCGCTGACCTCTTAAATCCACTGCCGCGGCGCTCACCGCTCCACGGTCCGCGACATTCCTACTGCGGCCGCGAAAGTCTCCAGCTCTTGCGGTCGTGACCAAATTTCCGTTGTCCGAGCCAGTCCCTCTCCGCTGACCGCGGAACTCCTGCCGCCTTTGCGAAGTCCATTCACTTACCGCGTAAATCCTGCACGCATCCGCACTCTTAACTTCAGAAACAAAGCACCTGCAACACCAACAACTACTTTCAACAGCTAAACTCATCCAATAACTATTCGAAACACACCCGAGTCCCTCGAGACCTCAACTAATCACACCATCACGTCCCATAATATCATTCAAACTTAGTCAAGCCTACAAATCACCTTAAACAACACCATAACATCAAATCAAGCTCGGATTCAAGCCTAAGAACTCCAAATTCCACAAATGACGCCGAAACCAATCATATCTTGTCCGAATATCCTCAAATTTTGGATACAAGTCAATTATGACACCACGAATATATTTCAACTTCCGGAATTCCATTCCGACACCTAATTTTCCACTACCGACCGAATATCGCCAAATTCCCAACTTCGCCAATTCAAGCCTAACTCTACCACGAACTCCTTAATCACATTTCGAACCAACCAACCTGATACTGTGCAATACAGATGAACAACACCTAAATAAACAGAAATGGGGAAAACGGGCTCAAACTCTTGGAACGATCGGCCGGGTCGTTACACATATATATCTTGCGGGGTAAAAAATCGGTGTGACAGTAATGATAATATGAGACATTATCGTTCAAAAGTACAGGAATATCTATTATTACACAACTTCAAAAACACTGTAAAGGTTAGAAAATTACCTCAAATCACAAGTAAAACTACTTTTACAGACGTGACACTATAAAAACATCTTTTATAGAACCGTTGAGCTCCTCTTTATTCTAAATAGCTTTGGTTTTAAAGTCTGATCAACTTAAGTAAAATTAATAAGTAAAGGAATTATTAACCTACGGTGATATTAACTGCTGAATGCTAGACCTAATTTTTCTCTAAAGGTTACGGCAATTTTGTAGCTAAAGAATCCTAAACCTAAGCAATGAAAAACACAACGTCAATAGACCTTTTAAAAAGGTAGTTTCATGGTTTTTTTCGCAAAAAAATGGTGAACCTATATCTAAACATAGAAAAGAACCTAAATCTAAATAAAGAAAAGACACGTCAATAAAACCTAATTGCCAACAGAATGAATCCTAATTGGTAGCATATTTCTAAAAACAGATAAAGTTGTATCCAAAAAGAAGGGTTGTAAAAAAATGAATTCAAAACCAGCACCAAAGAGACAATGGAAATTGAATCCAAAATCAATAAAAAAGGGACAATAAATCGCGTAGATTCCAGGCAAGGCAAGAATCTCAAGCAGTGTAAACTCTAAGTAAGTACACGGCAACTGTTTTGTTTTTTCTGAAAAAATAGTTATTACAATCACAATTATATTTAATATATCATATATTTACGAAGGGTAAAAAGGGCGAACGACATTTCGATAGGACCTTCGGATATAAATAGATTTAGATAGATACTAATTTCTATGTACGTGCCTTGCACGTAATACCCTAGACACGAGAAGAGAAAATATTTAAAATATACAAAAACATGTGCAACTAATAGTTTACTAGGATATGTTAATAGTTTTCGTGCAATGTATTATGAAGATATTAAAGGTATTATTTCTTAAGTAATATGTACCATGTACAATCTGTTATCGCTATTATCTTTTAAGACCATCCAATGCAGTTTTGCGATACAGGTTTCAATGTGTTGATTCCATTACTACCATCGCCCTACAATCAACAATATCGACATGCATTACTTTAGGGTAAAGCATGAATTCTACTACTACAGCTAACAAATAGCATCCAAACAAAATAAAACAAAAAAAAAGATTATAAAACTGAGTTTACGTACATGTCATGTCTGAGACAAAGCACGACCACGGATGCACCTGCTCACAAAAAGAAATTGGATCTTCCAGAGATATTATGGCTAAAGGAGAAGAAAGTAGAAGGCAGAAGGATCTAAACGAAAGTACTATTTAAGCAAAATTAAGTTAACGAGAAAATTGCAAACTACTCCTATCCAAAATGGAACTCTTAAACACTCGTGGGATTGCCATATTGAGACATGTTATTCAATGTTCTTGTTCATGTGAAATTAGTATGGTATTTGAGCTCTACGTCTATTACTATAATGTAAATTAAAATTATATTATTTAGCTGACTTCAAATTCCTAAATATTAGACAGATTATTAAATGTAGATATATATAAATATAAATAGATACATAAATATGGTTACAAATTAATAACTTGTTTGGCCATGTTTTTTTGTGCTAAAATACTTCTTTTGTGCCAAAAAAACTTTTGTCTTTTACGTTTGAGAACAAATAATTTTAAAATTTTGGTCAAATGTCTACACCCTCGGTAACTATAAATATCCAAGTATGCGATCAATGAATATAAGAAATTGAATAAATACCCTCATATGTGATATAATGAAACTATTAAGAAATGTAGCTCAACGTAACAACGTAAAATAAGAAGATAAGTAGAATAAGAGAAGAAGAGATAACTTTCTTATTTCATCAAGTGTTCAAGTGTATATCATATCACATTTCATGCCTTTATTTATACTATTACGTTGAAGGTTAAAAAAGGATTGTCTTAAACATGACGTTAACCTTTGAGATCACGGGGAAGATCATGGGGAGAGGTCATGGAGGTGTGGGAGTTACAATCATAAAAGTGATAAGTAGTGGGAGGTTATTTATATTATGGGTGAAAGTAGTGGGAGTAGTGGACATCCACAATTACTATAGGTTTTACAACACTCCCCTTGGATGTCCAAAAATAGATAATATGCCTCGTAAAACCTTACTAAGAAAAACCATGTGGGAAAAAATCTTAGTGAAGGAAAAAGAGTACACATATTACTACGCTTTATTTGCTGCCTCGTTAAAACCTTACCAGGAAAATCCAGTGGGGAAAAACCTAGGTTAAGGGAAAAAGTGTACAGCACATATCTTACTCCCCCTCATATGAAAACATCACTTTATTTATCGAAGACGTCGCATTCCAATCTTCTGTCTCAAATTCCCAAATGTTGATGTTGGTAATGCCTTAGTGAACAGATCAGCCAAATTTTCACATGATCGAACCTGTTGAACATTAATTTCACCATTTTGTTGAAGATCATGCGTGAAAAAGAACTTTGGTGAAATGTGCTTTGTTCTGTCTCCTTTGATGTATCCTCTTTTCAGTCGAGTGATGCAAGCAACATTGTCTTCATATAGTATAGTTGGATTATCTTTTTTCATAAAAAAAGCCACACATCTCATGAATATGTTGAGTCATTGATCTCAACCAAACACATTCCCGACTAGCTACATGAATGGCTATTATCTCAGCATGATTAGAAGATGTGGCAGCTATTGTTTGTTCATTGAACGCCATGATATAGTTGTACCTCCATATGTAAATAAATAGCCTGTTTGAGATCGGGTGTTATGTGGATAAGACAAATAAACTGCATCGGCATAGCCAATCATTTCTGACTTGAATTCATTAGAATAGAACAATATCATATCTAGAGTTCCCCGAAGATATCTAAATATATGCTTAACACCATTCCAATATATTCTTGTTGCTAATAAGCTTACATTAGAAGCAATATCTGGCCGGGTATTATTAGCAAGATACATCAGTGCCCCAATTGCACTAAGATATGGAGTTTCATCACCAATGAGCTCTTCGTCATTTTCTTGAGGCCAAAATGGATCTTTATTTATGTCAAGCGATCTCACAACCATTGGGTTACTCAATGGATGTGCATTATCCATGTAAAATCTCTTTAACACCTTTTTAGTGTATGTTGATTGATGGTCAAAGATTCCATTTGTTACATGCTCAATCTGTAAGCCAAGACAAAATTTTGTCTTACCAAGATCTAGGGGTGTGCATTCGATTTATCGATTCGATTTTGACCCTTATCGATAATTACTTATCGATTATCGATTTGTACATATGCTTATCGTTATCGTTTCAATAAGGTTTCGATTTTTTCGATTTCGGTTTATCGATTTTTGGGGCTTATCGATTCGGTTATCGATTACACCAATAAGAAAATTTACGGGATTCCACCAATAAGAAAATTTGCTAGCTCTAAGCGATGTTGTCATGTTTAGTACCCTTACTTAATATATGTATACAATGTGTAAAACATGTATAAATAGTGGATAGCTAATAGAGAGAGACGGATAGTCATTACTATATCATACCAAATGATACTACGATTAATTGATTTAATTCAGGCAGACTAATTATTCTTCAGCTCCTTACCTAACTGACCAAAAGAACTTCTACCAAATTACAATCAACTTACTGAGAGAACCCATTTGGAGATAGAGAATTATCAGATCTGTGGAAGAAACCGAGAAAGGAGGAATTTTGAGTGAAGAAAATTTAAGGTTTCAGCAGTTCAGCTCTAAAGGGGCAGGAGGGTAGGGCCGTAGGGGAAAATCTTGAGGCAGAAGCAGCGTGAAGTCGTGAAGAGGAAAGAAAATAATAGGGTAGGGAAAATTAGAAAATAATAAGGGTAGAGGAAAATGGAAATAATAAGTTAGGGTAAAGAAAACCACGGGTAAAAAAAAAAAAAAAATTCTTATCGATAAATCGATAAGCGAAGTGGACAAAATCGAAATCGAAATCGATAACTCGATAAGAAAATTTTCCGAATCGAAATCGAAATCGATAAATCGATAAATCGATAACGAAAAATCGATAACAAATAATCGATTCGATTTATCGATAAACCGATTCGAATGCACACCCCTACCAAGATCTTTCATTTCAAATTCTTTCTTCAAACACTCTACAGCCATTGGAATCTCTTTAGAAGTTCCAATGATATTCAAGTCATCAACATACACACCTATGATGACAAATTCAGATCCAGACCTCTTAATAAAGATACATGGGCAAATAGGGTCATTTTTGTACCCTTCCTTTAGCAAATACTCGCTAAGAAGATTGTACCACATTCTTCCTGATTGCTTCAATCCGTATAGGGATTTCTGAATATTTATTGAACAAGTTCCACTTGAAATTTCATGTGCTTCAGGAACTTTAAATCTTCAGGGTTTTCAGAAAAACTTCATTGTCCAAGGAGCCATATAAGTAGGTTGCGACAACATCCATCAACCGCATTTCAAGATTTTTATGGACTGCAAGATTTATTAGATACCTGAAGGTAATTTCATCTACCACAGGAGAATATGTCTCCATATAATCAATGCCAGGCCTTTACGAAAACCCTTGTTCAACAAGTCGTGTTTTATATCTTATGGATTCACCTTTCTCATTTCATTTTCGCACAAAAACCCATTTATACCCCACTGGCTTGAAACCTTCAGGCGTTCGAAATTTTAGTCTGAAAACTCCACGTTTTTCGAGTGAAGCCAATTCCGCTTAAATTGCGTTTTTCCATTTGGCCAATAATTTCTTTGTCTACATTCATCGACAGATTTTGGATCAAGATCCTCATGTTGTTTCATTATGTCAACTACCCCGTAGAGACCTAACTTGTTCAAATCTCTTCATTTTCATCATTTCTAGGTTCTAGAACCTCCTATGATGTCTTATCAATTACTATGTCTTTATGCTCCTCTTGAGCAATTGCCTCTATGTTATGATCTACTTGATCATTTGCTCCTTTCCTTTTTCGGGGATTTTTATCCTTGGAACTGATTGGTCTAGTCCTAGACTCATTTGCATTATCATACTGTCCAGCTGGGACATCAACTCGAATTGGAGCATTTACAGCTGGAATATGCGATTTAGTAACCCGTGGAAGGTTAGTAAATGCATCTTGCAAATGATTTGTAATATTTTGCATATACATGATATTTTGAACTTCTTGTTCACACTGATTTGTACGAGGATCCAAATGAGATAGAGATAATACGTTCCAATTTATCTCTTTTTCTAGCCGTTTATTTTCTCCCTCTAATGTTGGAAAAACCGATTCATTAAAATGACAATCAGTAAATCTGGTTGTAAACAAATCTCCTGTCATAGGCTCTAGATATTTAATAATAGAAGGAGATTCATAACCAAGATTTACTCCAACCTTCTTTGGGGATCCATCTTTGTGCGTTGTGGTGGAGCAATTGGAACATATACCGCACGTCCAAAATTTCTTAGATGGTAAATATTTGGCTCCTGACCAAAAGCCAACCGTAATGGGGAGACTTCATGATAACTGATTGGCCTTATGCGCACAAGTGCTGCTGCATGCAAAATAGCATGTCCCACACTGAATGGGGAAGTTTTTCCATCATTAGAAATGGTCTAGCTATTAAGTGGAGGCGTTTAATCAATGATTCTGCTAGATCATTTTTGTAACGAACCGACTTGTCGTTTTAAGAATTTATGCCCTGTTCAACGGCTTAAGGTCCCGAACAAGATCGTAATATATATTATGGCTCTCGTGTATGGTCGAGTTTGGTTTTCGGAAGATTCGTAATTTAATTGAAAGAACAACTCTCATTTTTGAAGCTTAAATTAAAAGAGTTGACTGGAGTTTGACTTTTAAGCAGATGACTCTGAAATAAAATTTTGATGATTCCAATAGCTTCGTATGGTGATTTTAAACTTAGGCGTATGCTCGAAGTTGTATTTGGAAGTCCGTAGGACAATTTGACGCATTTTGGCGAAAGTAAGAAAATAGAATATTTTTTGAAAGTTTGACCGAGAGTTGACTTTATTGATATCTGGGTCGAAATTTGATTCTAGAAATTAGAACAGTTCCGTTATGTCATTTAATACTAGCGTGCAAAATTTGAAGTTATTCCGGATTCATTTGATATGTTTCGGCACAAATTATAGAATTTGAAAAATTCATAAACTCATAATCCGATTTGTGGTGCGATTCGTAGTTTTGATGTTGTTTGATGTTATTTGAGACCTCGAGCAGGTCCGTGTTATATTACGCGACTTATTGGTATATTCGTACAAGGTCTCGAGTGGCTCGGATGAGTATCAGATGGGGTTCGGATCGTTTGGCGCCTTGTTGAAGCTGTTGGAATTTCTGCAGAAGCTGTTTTTGGGAGCAACTGGCGTAATCGCGGAGCTGACTTTGGAAGCATATATCTCACAATATGTAAAGAACCTGGAAATTATCAAAACATAAAAGTTCTAGCCCTTTGATTTTAGTTTCCAGAAAGTTTAACCATTCATCATTTGGACATATGTAAAAATAGTTATGAACGATTGATTAAAGGCTCGTAAAGCAGTTTTGCACTCGCCAGAAATTTCTGATGCATGGAGTCGATTTTAAAAGCTTATATCTCGAAATCTATAAGGAATATGAAAGTTAACAAAACATGAAAGCTGTAGACCTTGGTGTCTAGTTTCCAGAGCATTAAACCATTCATAATTTGGACATTTTTACAGAAAGTTATGATGAATTTAATCAAGGCTGGTAATGATGTTTTAATGGGCTGAGACAAATCGCAAGTGTCAAATGCGACTTGACTTGACAGATTCTTAAAATGAGGGTTTCGGCCGTTTTAACATATTTGGAGCTATGAAGCTCGGATTGAAGCGATTTTTGCGGCGATTTTCAACATATGGATTATGGTAAGTGTTCTATATCCAAAAGTTATTATACTTCATGATTCCATGGTTGTTTTCATCAATTATTAGTAAATCAAATGGATGAAATTGGAGAAATTTGAAAAACTTTTCATAAATGAAAATCTAAGATTTGGAGGTCGATTCATTATCAAAATTTGATAAAATTGGTACGGTTGAACTCGTATAGGAATGGGTGTTCAGATTTTGTAAAACTTTTCGGGTTCTGATATGTGGGCCCGATGGTCGGATTTTGGGACTTTATGATCCAGAATAGTTTCTTGTGAGTTTTATTTGTGCATTGAAGTTATTTTAGTTGGATTTGAGTCGTCCGTAGGTCTTTCACCCAAGGAGTTCATTTTAGAGTACCGGGTTGTCGTCCTTGAGGTAAGTATCTTGCCTAACCTTGTGTGGGGGAACTAGTGTAATGGTAAAATGAGCTTCACATATGTAATAATTATGATGACTCAGCAATCCATTTGGAGCAATGAAGACATGACAACTGGATGAGACTTTATGAAGAGGAACGAGATAAAGAGGAACGGAATAGCATACCCACGGGGTAATCAGATACGGGAATCTCAACCTAATCGAGAAGACGAAGAGACACGGTCAGAATGAATCAAGAAGGAATAAAGAGCAAATTCGGGGATCTTCAATAAATGAGCCAAACGTTACATAATCTTCACGCAACAGTTGCGATTAATCATTGTAACGTTACATTAATGCCATTATTAGTCAGTAATGCTCAAATCACTGAAAAGAGTAGACATTATATTAAGAAATTCCCTATATAAGGGAGTAAAATATAACTTGTAAGGACATGTTCGAACCACTATTGAAATATACTTACTTTTTACGAATCTTTATTGCTTTCTATGTACGAATTTACTTACAATTATTTCCATATTCTTTTGGTTATCAGAAACCCGCTTTCTTCTTAAATAGCTTTGGCACATAATCTAATTCTTTGGTTAAACAAATTGGTTCCGTTCTCGGGAAATCTGATAATCTATGATTTTTCTCAAACAACGTTCTGTGAATTATGTCGAACGCCAACAACAACAACCAACAGAGGGTTGGAACTCAAGTTCCATCACATTCAGGATCCCCACGAGGCTCAAGGGAACATTCCCTAGAGAGATCTACGACTCAAAACAATAATCACAACGGAAATGAACAAACAGGAGAACAAAACTCTGTAAGACAAATGATTGGTGACTATGCGACTAAAACCTTGCAAGCTTTCATAAGGGGATTACCAACTGCATCACCTACTCCTCTTCCTAATAACACTGCAACTGTGGAAAATTCACAATCCGGGTTAGAAAACTCAGGAAGTAAAGGCACTCCAAATGAGTCCCTCGAAGCAAGACTAGGTATGTCAAATAACCCAGAATTACAATATTTATTACTAACCTTGCAGAAACAGGTGAAGGAACATGTCACGACCCAAATCCTGAATCAGGTCGTGAGGCGCCCAACAGTGGGGTTAGGCAAGCCAACGTAAATTTCACTAAGTGTTACCCCTTCTCAATTGAGTAATTATTCCAACATATACCAATTTTTAATCAGCTGTGAATATGGTAATAGCATGTGATGTGAAATAAAACCATAAACACGTTAACCAAACGATAAGCATATCTATATAGTATATACAGCCCAAAACCCAAAATATATGCTACGTGTCTGCCAGGAACTAGTGTCACGGGCAACTAACTAAATATACATGGATAATTTAGATATACAAGTCCACAGTCTGAATGAAATAGACGGGGATAATGACAAAAGAAACTTCAGGGTGCTGCTAGGGAATCGCCAGGAAGAGCAGCTCACCGAGAAATCTAATCAACCCAAGTCAGTACCTATCACCGGCCTGATAACCAGATGTACCAGCCTCCGGATCTGTACAGTCAAGTACAAAAAAGAAGAAGTGTAGCATGAGTACATAAATAGATATGTACCAAGTGAGTATCCCGTCTAAACTTGAAGGAGTAGTGACGAGAGGTCGATTAGATACTCACTAAGGTCAAGCAATATAATATAAAAGAGATATGGCTAAAGCAGTAGGCATGTGAAGAAGAAATCAACAAGTACATAAGCAAATAATGTAATCCAAATAACAACTGTGAATGAACTGCAAATGCCAAATTCTCCGTTTACACAATACCTGTCAATCCCACTATAAGTGACTTAGACTCAAGTAATAACACAATACCAGAGCAAGACAACCGGCCGGAGTCATATGGGTGGTCATAAGGACTGAGGTCATAAGCTACCCACGGTCGCGAATTATACCTGCGAAACGTGTGCTGACTCGATGTAAAGCTCCCCACGGTCGCGAATCATACCTGCGACACGTGTGCTGAATCGATATAAAGCTCCCCATGGTCGCGAATCATACCTGAGACACGTGTGTTGACTCGATATAAAGCTCCCCACGGTCGCGAATCATACCTGCGACACGTGTGCTAACTCGATATGAAGCTCCCCACGGTCGTGAATCATACCTGCGACTCGTGTGCTGACTCGATAACAGATGCATAGGGGCACCAACTTAACTATGAACTCAACAGGACTGTGCCAATATCACAGATAGCCAACTGGTATTTAGATCATATTGTTTCACCCTTCCATATTATCTCAATAGTGATCATAATTCATAATACATACAAGATACAAATAAGGCACATAGAGGCATGCTTGTGAGTCCTAAAGCTACCCGTCATAACAATATAGTCGCCACGTACGGACTCTCGTCACTTGGTACGTACGCGGCCCCCACAACATATATACATAGTAAATAAGGATCCTAAGGGGACATTTCCCCCTTACAAGGTTAGAAAGGAGACTCATCTCGCGACGAAATCACTCCTCGGATCAAGGATGCGTCCGAATATCCGAAATCTACTCTCGACGGCTCGCAACTAGCAAAATATAGTATAAATACATAAATTCATGATCAAGGAAGAAGAATTAAGCTATAATCCCAACATTCATCATTCTTGAAGGATTTAGAAATTTCAACCCCGGGCCCGCACTCTCGAATCCCGAAAATTCTTAAGGGAATCACTCACCCGTAGCCTATGGATCATTAATATGTGATTTATGTATGAATTCATAGCAAATATTGGGCTAGTTCACCAAATTTCCAAGAAACCCAATTTACTACCCTAAATCTTAAATTTTCCCATGATTTAGTAGTTAATCCCATTGGTAATTTATGTATTAAACTAGTAAATAAAGAGAAATTACTTACCTCTACAGAAGATAGGTCGTGGGTTATCCTCCCCAAGCTTCAAGGTCTCAAATGGTGGTTTTAAAATGAAGAAGAATGAAGAAATCCCGATTTTGGAGCATTTATACTACTGCTACAGGGGTTTCCGCACCTGCGACCTTGGGACCGCACCTGCGGTCCCGCACCAGCGAGACATGAGTCGCACCTGCGGAAAAGGGGCGAGGGGGCTGGGGATCGCACCTGCGGAGAGGTTTCCGCACCAGCGGACCCACTCCTGCGGAAAATGTTCCGCACCTGCGGTTCAAGGGGACCTCACCTGGGGTCTCACCTGCGGAGCTTGGAGACCGCACATGCGGTTCCGCTCCTACGGAAGAGGAACCGCACCTGCAGAACCTCCGCTCCTACGAGGCTAGGACCGCAGGAGCGGTCCCGCACCTGCGGTCACACCAGCAACAGCTGCACCAGCAGTTGTTTTAGCTGGTTTTTGGCCTCGTAGGGTGTCTGGGAGGCACCTAGGCCCACCTGAGCCCCCGTCCAAATATTCCCACAAGTCCTAAATCATAATACAGACTCGCTCGAACTTTCGGAACACCCAAAACAATGCTAAAACTCAAAATCACACCCCAAAACCCCTGAATTCATAACTTTAAACTTTCGAATTCTTGATTTCTATAATGATGCGCCGAACTGACCTAAAGAACTCGGAATGACTTCAAATTTTACAGACAAGTCATAAATGACCATACGGAACTATTCCCGGTCCCGTAATTTTGTTCGGACCTCGATAGCATACAATCACGTCCCACACCAAATTTCAAAAACAAGGAAATCCTGATTTCCATTTCGAGCGCCGGAATGCTCCCGGGACATCGAAAACCCGAGCCGAACATACGCCCAAGTCCGAAATCATCATACGGAGCTACTGGAGCTGCCAGAACTTGATTCCGAGATTGTTTGCTCAAAATGTTGACTGAAGTCAAATTTGGTCAAATAGGCCAACCTTAAGGAACCAAGTGTTCCTAAATCACTCAAACCATTCCCAAATCCCGAATCACCCATCCCCGCAAGTAATAAAGCAAGAATGGCCGCTATGGAATATTTCATTTAAGGGAACGGTGCCCGAATACACAAAATGACTGGTCGGGTCGTTACAGAACAAAACGACCGAATCGAGCAAATTCCTGGAGTACCACCTGTCATCAAGGGCATTGATGTTGACAGATATTATCAACAACCTTGGAAGCCAAGCGCAGCACCCTTGCCTATTCCCAAGAAATTCAAAATGCCTGATATTCCCAAGTACGACGGGACAACCGATCCACGTGATCATGTAACTGCTTTTACTACAGGAGTAAAAGGCAACAACCTGAATAAACAAGAAATTGAGTCAGTACTGGTCAAGAAGTTCGGAGAGACACTCACCAAAGGAGCACTAACATGGTATTCTCTTCTACCCAAAAATTCTATTCACTCTTTTTCTGAGCTTGTAGATTCATTTATAAAAGCACATTCCGGTGCACAAAAAGTTGAAAAAAGAATGGAAGACATATTAAAAAAAAAAATATGCCGAGTTTCTCCGTGAGTTTGTATACAGGTTTCAACGAGAAAGAATGCTGCTACCAAGGGTACAATTGGGCAACAATGGCGTTTGCGAGCAATTTAAATGATAATAGCTCATAAGCCACGAGAAGAATCAACGAAAGCTTGAGATAATTTCCAGCCACGACATGGAACGATGTCTATAACAGGTAAAGTACAAAGTTACGAATAGAAGAAGATACCATTGCTCAATCAAAATCAGAAGACAGAACCAGTTCTAGACGATCCGAACCAGAAAGGAGAACATGTAACAACATATACGACCCGTACGGGACCTTCGGAACAAGAAACTCGTTACAAGTTGAAAACACACGGTCAGAATACAGACCGTCAAACAGAGTTACGATCTCATCCTCATCAAGATCCAAAAAGGAACGGGATGAACAAAATAGAGGTAATGCAAGAATTGGAGACTACAACTTCAATGTAAGTACTTATGAATTAATTACAGTACTGAGAAACATGGGCGATAAGGTTCGATGGCCCAAAGAAATGAGATCGAACCCAAACAGAAGGAATCCAGACTTCTGGTGTGAATTCCACAATGATCATGGACACAAAACATCAGATTGCAGATTATTGAAAGGTGAGGTAGAACAATTATTAAGACAGGGCTATCTAACAGAACTGTTTAGTCAAAAAGGTAAACATGCATATATGAAGAATAGGCAGGAGCCCCCAAAACCACCATCTCCAAAGAGAAAAGTGAATGTGATACACGGAGGAGAGGAGGTAAACGGAGTAGTCTGCAAAAGAGCAACAAAATTCACAATTACACACGGGAAGCGGATTCTTGAAGCCATGGAAGCAGACAATATATCATTTTCGTCTGCAGATTTCAATGGGTTGCTTCTTCCTCATAACGACGCATTGGTAATATCCCTACTTATACATGTCACTAACGTAAAAAGAGTGTTGATTGATCCAGGTAGCTCAGTCAACATCATTTTGTTGAGAGTTGTGGAAGAAATGCTAATAGAGGATCGAGTAATCCCAAAAGCACGAGCCTTATCTGTGTTTGACAACTCTATGGTCATAACAAAAGGAGAAATTGAGCTTGTTATCTATGCAGAAGGAGTAATCAAAAATACGAAATTTCAACCATTGATACCGATATGGCTTACAACGTAATCATGGGGAGACCATGGATTCATGGCATGGAAGCAATACCATCTACTTTACATCACGTAATAAATTCCCTTCCAAATGGGGGATTCAACAGATTCGAGGCGATCAACAGACCTCAAGGAATAAAAATTCAGTAGTACACTCTAACAAAAAAGAGGTAAAGAGTCAAAAGATGAGGAAATCGCCCAAACATAAACTGGTACCCAACTAGGTACGGATGAAGGTAGCCACAAGAAGGTGAACCAAATCACCACAGAGGCAATATCAAAACATATGGACATGGATTCCAGACCCGATGTCATTCAGGAGCAAGAAGAAGACGAGCATATTAAAACAACTACTGCGGAGCTAGAAGCTATCCCACTGTTCGAGCAGGAGCCTCATCAAAAGGTTCATATAGGCATGAGGCTAAGCCCCATGAGAAGAGGTAAGTTAATTTAATATTTAACATCTAACTCAGATTGTTTCACTTGGTCCCATTCAGATATGACAGGTATACCTCCAGAAGTGATGACTCATAAACTAAATGAAGAACATCCTTCATGCCTGTCAAGCAAAGGAAAAGAAAGCAAGGACCATTCAAGAACCAAGTGATAGATGAAGAGGTACAAAAACTCTTGAAAATTGGTTCAATACGCGAGGTAAAAATATCCTAATTGGTTAGCTAATACTGTAGTGGTACCCAAAATGAATGGTAAATAGAGAGTATGCGTAGATTACACAGATTTCAATAAAGCATTCCCTAAAGACTCATTTACATTACCGCACATAGATCAAATGATTGATTCCACTGCAGGTCATGAATTGTTAAGCTTTCTAGATGCACATTCTGGTTATCATCAGAAAAAAATGGATCCCTCACACGAGGAAAAAACTTCCTTTATTACAAACATAGGGACTTATTGTTACAAAGTTATGCCTTTTAGCCTGAAAAATGCTGGAGCCACATATCAAAAGCTAGTGACATAGATGTTCTAGGAACATCTGGGAAAAACAATGGAAGTATACATTGACGACATGCTGGTGAAATCAACACAAGCAGAAGATCATTTCTAGCATTTTTCAATCACCTTCGAAAAATGCGTTTTGGCATTGAATCAAGTAAGTATTTGGGTTTCCTTTTATCAAATAGGGGTATATAAGTAAACCCTGCTTAGATTAAAGCTATTGGTGAAATACCTAATATATTTACGAGCAAAAAAGAAGTTAAAAGACTAACAGGAAGAATTGCAGCCTTAGGAAGATTTATCTCCAGGTCTTCAGAGAAGAGTTTTAAATTCTTTTCAGTTCTTAAAAAGCAGAATCAGTTCGAATGGAGTGAAGAATGCCAACAGGCTCTCAATGATCTGAAGGCCTATCTATCAAAACCCCCGCTGTTGTCTAAACCAAAAGAGGGGGAAAGGATGTATGTCTATTGTAATGACCCGACCGGTTGTTTTGTGTATCAGGACCCCGTTCCTCTAAATGAAACTTCCTATAGCGGCTTTTCGTGGTTTATGACTTGCGGGGACGGTGGTTCAGGATTTTGAAGTGTTTAGAGTGCTATAGGAACCCTTGGTTCCTTAAGGTTGGCCTATTTGGCCAAGTTTGACTTCGGTCAAATTTTCAGATGAACCGGGAGCATTTCAGCGCCTAATAAGGAAATCAGGATTTCCTTAAGTTTGAAATTTTGTTTGGAACGTGATTTTATGCTATTGAGGTCCGAATGGAATTCCGAGATCGGGAATAGTTCCGTTATGTCATTTATGACTTGCTTACAAAATTTGAAGTCATTCCGAGTAGTATAGGTTGGTTCGGTGCATTGAAGTGAATTCTAGAACTTTAAGTTCAAAGTGTTGATTCAATTTGGTTTTGGGGTCAAATTCTGAGTTTCGTTGTTGTTTTTCACGTTACGAAAGTTTGAGCGAGTCCGTATCATGAATAAAGACTTTCCAGTGCCTTTGGACAGGGTCCCGAGGGGCTCGGGTGAGTTTTGGACCCCCGGGAGCTAAGTTTAAAAAACAAGTTTTTTGCTGTCTGGTTTCCTTCTTCGCGATCGCGGAAGGGGGGGCCTCGTTCGTGGAGAAGGAATTGGGCTAGGATGCTGAATGCTCTTCGCGTTTGCAGGAAATTCTCCGCGATCGCGGTAGGTCAGGTCCCTATCCTTCGCGATCGCATCCCTGTCTCCGCGTTCGCGATGGTCTGGATCCCTGGCCTTTGCGATCAAAGCCTCTTCTCCGCGTTCGCGTAGTGGTAGGACGGGACCAGGCCCGTTTACTCTTCATGATCGCTGGATTCCCACCCCGTTCGCATAGGTTTGGCCAGTTGGTCTTCGCGATCGCGGGCCCCTTTCCGCGTTCGCATAGAAGGGCCTCAAGGCCTGGGCCATTTGGCCTTCGCGATCACGGGCCCCTGGTCGCGATCGTGATGAAGGGTAATCTGGGCAGGTTAGTTTATATACGAGATTCAAATCATATCCCCCATTTTCATCTTCTTCCTTGAGTTATTTGAGAACTTCCAAGAGGCCCATTCAACTTAGTGCTTGAGGTAAGTAAATTCCTTATTAAAACTAGTTTCACACATCAATTACTAGTTGAATTCTCTACTAAATTATCAAAAATCATGAATTTGGGTAGTAAATTTAGGGCTTTTGAGGAATTTGCAAATTTGTCTATTTAATGCCATGAATTCAAGTAGAAATTACATATTAATGATCCTTAGGCTATGGGTGAGTGATTCCTTCGAGAATTTTCGGAATTCGAGTGTGCGGGCCCGAGTTGAAATTTGGGATTTCTTCAAGAATGTGAAATTTTTGAATAAATAGGATAATCTCCCTCCTTTAAGCTTGAATTGAAGTAATTGTACTATATTTGGCTAGTTGCGAGTCCTCGAGGGTATAGTTCGGAGTTTCGGGCGCATCCTTGATCCGAGGGGTAGTTTCGACACGAGGTGAGTCTCCTTTCCAACCTTGTAAGAGGGAATTGTCCCCATAGGTACTCTATTTGCTGTGTATACTTGTTGTGGGTGCTACGTACGTACCAATTGACGAGAGTCTGTATGTGGCGACTATTATGCTACGTCGGTTAGTTTTAGGAATCACAAGCATGACTCTATGTGCCCTATTTGTATTTTTGGATGTATTGTGAGTTGCATATTACTTTTGAAATGATATGAAAATGTGGAACGTTACGATTTAAACCCCCAGTTGATTCATCCATGATATTGGCATAGTCCTACTGAGTTCACTGTTGTTTTGGTATATATATATACGCACGTATAAGAGTCAGCACACGAGTCGCAGGTATGATTCACGACCGTGGGGAGCTTTATATCGAGTAAGCACACGAGTCGCAGGTATTATTCGCGATCGTGCGGAGATTTATATTTAATCAGTATAATCGAGTCAGCACACGAGTCGCAGTTATGATTTGTGGTCGTGGGGAGCTTTACGACCATTCAGTGTTTATATACTACCTTACGACTCCGGACAATTGTCTTGTCCTTGTATGTGCATGACCATTCGGCTCTGTTTCATTTATAATTGGCTAGTCAGATTCTTGGAAAGGGAAGGATAATGTACATGGTTGCTTACTTTCAGTTATTACCTGGATCCGTTATTCGATATGTACTTGTTGATTACTATCTTACTTGCCTACTTTACTTCATTATATCCTGTCATATATTATATTATTGGACCATAGTGAGTGTCAAGTCGACCTCTCATCACTACTTCTTCGAGGTTAGACGGGATACTCACTGGGTACATATTTATTTATGTACTCATGTTGCACTTCTGTACTTGACTGTACAGGTTCTCAGGCTGGTGCATCTGGTTATCAAACCGGAGCTAAGTACTGAGTATTAGCGACCTGACTTCACGGTGAGCTGTTTCCCCTGACGATCCACAGCAGCACCTTGGAGTTTTCTTTTGTTATTGTCATGTGTATTTACTTCAGACAATGGGATTGTATATATATTTTTTGTCTCTAGTTTATTCAGTAGTTTCCCGTGACACTCGTGACACTAGTTCCTGGCACACACGTAGTGATTTGTTTTGGGTTTTGGGCTGTATATATATGTATGTTCGTCTTTTAGCTCACGTATCCTTACAACTATATCATTTACCACTGAGTTATCATTTTCGAATATTATGTTTAAACTGGATAAAATTGGTAAAAGTTGAGCTACATAGTAAATTGAAAGGGGTGACACTTAGGGAAATTCATGTTGGCTTGCCTAACCCCGTCGTTGGGTGCCATCGCGACCTGAGTTAGGATTTGGATCGTGACAACGTGGTATCAGAGCTCTAGGTTCACGTAGGTCTCACGAGTCACGGGCACACCCAGTAGAGTCTTGCGGATTGGTACGGAGACGCATATACTTATCTTCAGGAGGCTATAGGGTGTTAAGAAACCTCTTTGCATTCACATTCTATCGTGCAATCGAGGATGTACTCAAACTTGTTATACTATTCTCTCACAGATGATGAGGACGCGTGCATATGATGTTCCTGATTCGGGAGAGGCTGCTACCCCCGTCGCTCGAGGTCGTGGTAGAGGCAGGGGTAGGGCACCTGCCAGAGGTAGGGGACGAGGGCGTCCCAGAGTTATACCAGTCGCACCACCAGAGGACCCTATCCTTGAGGAGCATGACGAGGTGCTCCAGTAGCTCCTGCTCCAGCAGATTTTATGATGGCACCAGGCTTCCAGGAGGTCATGTGCCGTATGATGAGGTTCATGGACACCATGTCCCAGGCTGGCCTATTTCCAGCAGATCCTGCCACTTCTCAGGCGGGAGGGGGAGTCCAGACCCTTACCGCCCAAGCTGCAGGTCAGGCAGCAGTCGCACATCATACCCCAGGTACACCGCCCGTGGGTGGGGTTCAGCCTGTAGTAGTAGCACCAGAGCACATGCCCGTTACAGAGGGTGACCACCAGAAGATGTTGGATAGATAGACCCGACTACGCCCTCAAGTCTTGGGGGTGAGCGGAGTGAGGATGCCCAGGACTTCATCGATAGGTGCAGGGACAGACTGCACAATATGATGATCTTGGAGTCTCATGGGGTCAACTTCACTACATTTCAGTTAGAGGGCAGAGCTCGCCGGTGGTGGAAGTCTTACATACTCAGTAGGCCAGCAGGTTCTCTTCCGGTTACTTGGGAGCAGTTTACTCAGATGTTCTTGGATAGGTATATTCCACCCTCGGAGAGGGAAGAGCTACGGTGCCAGTTCGAGCAGGGACAGATGATGGTGATGGATTATGAGGCTAGGTTTTCAGAGCTGTCACGCCATGCCCTCATGATATTGCCTACTGATGCTGAGAGGGTGTGGAGATTTGTGGCTGGGTTACATCCAGGTATTAGAGAAACCATGGCCAGAGAGGTGGAGATGGGTATTCCGTATCATCTAGTTGTAGAGATTGCTCGCAGGATAGAGGGTTACCGGTTGAGGAGCAGAGAGCACGATAAGAGGGCCAGTTTCTCCGGTTATTTCAGGGATATCTCAGCTAGGAGTAGAGGTCAGTTTGGGGGCGGTCATTCTAGCAGGCCTTCATATTCAGCACCCCCTACCTCCACGAGGTGTCCCAGTGAGGCCTCAGTTCAGTGCCATACCAGAGCACTCCCACCGTCATCCAGCCATCCAGAGTTCACCCAGTGGTTACTCCAATCGTAAGAGATCCTACGGTTCCTATTTCAGTGCTATGCTAGAGGGGTCACACCGCACTCCGGCCATTCGGGATTCTTCTTCTTCGGGACAGCGGGATATGTAACATGTGAGATACTACGAGTGCGAAGACTTAGGCCATATGAGGAGGGATTGTCCCAGGTATCGGGGCAAGTCAGTGCTGCATGGTTATCAGCCTATGAGTTCAGCACCAGCAGTCCGGCCACCTAGGGGTGGAGGACAGGTCGGGAGGGGTCATCCTAGAGGGGGAGGCCAGTCAGGAGGGGGTCAGCCAGCTCCTGTTCACTCTGGATGAGCTCAGTCATCGGGTGCTACAACCAAATTTTATGCGATTCCGGCCAGATCAGATGCAGTAGCCTCAGACACAGTGATCACAAGTAGTACTTCAGTATGTGGTAGAGAGGCTTCAGTGTTATTTGATCCAGGGTCCACATATTCATATGTTTCAGCACTATTTGCTCATTTTCTAGATGTCCCTCGTGAGTCCCTGGGGTCTCCTTTATATGTGTCCACTCCTATGGGCGATTCTGTGGTGGTAGACAGGGTCTATAGATCTTGTATGATTACTTTTTGTGGACTCGAGACCAGAGATGACCTTTTATTGCTCGACATGGTTGATTTTGAGGTTATTTTGGGCATGGATTGGCTATCTCCTTATCATGCTGTGTTGTATTTCCATGCCAAGACAGTTACTCTAGCCATGCCTGAGTAGCCGAGGTTGGAGTGGAGAGGTTCTTCAGTTAGTGCATTCAGCCGGGTTATTTCCTTCACGAAGGCTCGACATATGGTCGAGAAGGGTTGTTTGGCTTACCTTGCTTATGTGCGGGTCACCACCGCCGAGCCCCCAACTATTGATTCAGTTCCTGTGGTGCGAGAGTTTCCAGATGTATTTCCTTCAGATCTTCCAAGCATGCCTCCATATCGAGACATTGATTTCTGTATTGATTTGGCTCCAGATACTCAGCCTATTTCCATTCCCCCGTATCGTATGGCTCCTAAGGATCTAAAGGAGCTAAAGGAGCTGAAGGAGCAGCTTGAGGAATTGTTGGCTAAGGGGTTCATTAGGCTGAGTGTGTCGACATGGGGTTCTCCAGACTTGTTCGTGAAGAAGAAGGATAGGTCTATGCGGATGTGTATTGATTACCGCCAGTTGAATAAGGTGACCATTAAGAACAAGTATCCTCTGTCGCGCATTGATGATTTGTTTGACCAATTTCAGGGTGCTCGTGTGTTTTCTAAGTTTGATCTGAGATCGGGTTATCATCAGTTGAAGATTCGGGCTTCAAGTGTCCCGAAAACTGCATTTCGTACCAGATATGGCCATTATGAGTTTCTAGTGATGTCCTTTGGCTTGACTAGTGCCCCAGCAGCATTCATGGACTTGATGAATAGGGTGTTCTGGCCGTATATTGACTCCTTCATCATTGTCTTCATTGATGACATCTTGATTTACTCACGGAGCCTGGGTGAGCATGAGCAACATTTGAGAGTTGTACTTCAGACCTTGCGAGAGCAGAACCTATATGCTAAGTTCTCCAAGGGCGAGTTCTGGTTAGAGTCTGTGGCATTTCTGGGGCATATGGTATCCGGAGAGGGTATCAAGGTTGATCCTCAGAAGATTGAGGCAGTTTAGAGTTGGTCGCATTCTACTTCAGCTACAGAGATCATGAGCTTTCTGGGCCTAGAAGGCTATTATCGTCGATTCGTGGAGGGGTTCTCTCCTATCGCAACTCCATTGATTAGATTGACTCAGAAGAATTCCCCGTTGCGGTGGTCCGCCGAGTGTGAGGCGAGCTTTCAGAAGCTCAAGTCAGCTTTGACCTCAGCACCAGTTCTGTCATTGCCTTCCGAGTCTGGGATGTATTCTGTGTATTGCGACGCTTCACGCGTCGGGTTGGTGTGTGTATTGATGCAGGACGGGAGAGTTATCGCCTATGCTTAGCGCCAGCTGAAGGTTCATGAGAAGAGTTATCCTGCGCATGACTTGGAGTTGGCGGCGATTGTTCATGCCTTGAAGATTTGGAGGAACTACTTGTATGGTGTGTCTTGTGAGGTTTATACTGAGCACCGCAGATCGCAACACTTGTTCAAGCAAAGGGATCTTAATTTGAGGCAGCGCAGGTGGCTTGAGTTGTTGAAGGACTATGATATCACCATTCTGTATCACCCGGGCAAGGTAAATGTGGTAGCAGATGCTTTGAGTAGGAGGGCAGAGAGTATGGGTAGCTTGGCCTACATTGCAGCTGAGGAGAGACCTCTAGTCGTGGACATACAGTCCTTGGCTAATCACCTTGTGAGATTAGACCTTTCGGAGCCTCGTCGAGTTCTAGATCATGTGGTTGCTCAGTCTTCATTATTGGGAGAGATTAAGGCTCGACAGTTTGATGATCCGTGTCTAGCAGAGCTTCGGGAGACAGTGGTTCAGGGCAGGGCCAAGGAGGTTACTTTGGGCGAGGATGGTGTTTTGAGACTCCAGGGCCGTTTTTTGTGTTCCTGATGTTGATGGCCTGAGGGAGAGGATTCTAGCAGAGGCGCACAGTTCTCGGTATTCTGTTCATCCAGGAGCGATGAAGATGTATCGTGATTTGAAGCAGCATTACTGGTGGAGGCGGATGAAGAAGGACATTGTGCAGTATATGGCTAGGTGTCTTAATTGTGAGTAGGTTAAGTACGAGTATCAGAGGCCAGGAGGACTGTTTCAGCAGATGCCCATTCCTGAGTGGAAGTGGGAGCGTATCACTATAGACTTTGTGGTTGGGTTGCCTCGAACTGTGCGGAAGGTTGACGCGGTTTGGGTCATTGTGGATAGATTGACCAAATCGGTGCATTTCATTCCTGTGGCTACTACTTACACTTCAGAGAGGCTAGCTCAGATATATATTCAAGAGATAGTCCGGTTGCACGGTGTGCCGGTGTCTATTATATTAGATCGAGGTCCTCAAATCACCTTGCACTTCTGGAGAGAATTGCATAGTGAGATGGGCACTCAGATAGATCTCAGTTCAGCATTTCACCCTCAGACTGATGGCCAGTCAGAGCGTACCGTTCAGATACTGGAGGATATGCTCAGGGCTTGGGTGATTGACTTTGGGGGTCAGTGGGACCAGTTCTTGCCTTTGGCGGAGTTTGCATACAATAATAGTTATCAGTCCAGCATCGAGATGGCTCCATTTGAGGCTTTGTATGGTCGGCGGTGTTGCTCTCCTATCGGGTCGTTTGAGCCTGGCGAGGCTACGTTATATGGCACGGAGCTGGTGAGAGATGCTTTGGAGGGAGTGAAATTGATTCAGGAGAGGCTTCACACAGCATAGTCCAGACATAAGAGCTACGCGAATCAGCAGGCGCGTGACGTAGCGTTTATGGAGAGAGATAAGGTTCTGCTGAAGGTTTCACGAATGAAGGGCATTATGAGATTCGGGAAGAAGGGCAAGCTGAGCCCCAGATTCATAGGTCCCTTCGAGGTGTTGAGGCAAGTCGGAGAGGTTGCTTATGAGCTTGCTTTGCCTCCCGCCTTATTAGGAGTTCATCCGGTCTTTCATGTATCCATTCTCCAGAGATACCACGCCGACTTCTCTCACGTGGTTGATTACAGCACTATTCAGTTGGATGAGAAGTTGGGCTACGAGGAGGAGCCAGTTGCCATTATTGATAGACAAGACCGCCAGTTGAGGTCCAAGAGGGTTTCTTCGGTAAAGGTCCAGTGAAGGGGCCAACCAGCTGAGGATGCGACTTGGGAGTCCGAGGAGGACATGCGAAGGAGATATCCACAGCTATTCAGCACTTCAAGTACGATTCTAGACCCGTTCGAGGATGAAAGTTTGTTTAAGAGGGGGAGAATGTAACGACCCGACCGGTCATTTTGCGTATTAGGACCCCGTTCCCCTAAATGAAACTTCCTATAGCGGCTTTTCGTGGTTTATGACTTGCGGGGATGGGTGGTTCGGGATTTTGAAGTGCTTAGAGTGCTATAGGAACACTTGGTTCCTTAAGGTTGGCCTATTTGGCCAAGTTTGACTTCGGTTAACATTTTGATAAAAGGACCTTGGAATCGAGTTCCGACAACTCCAGTAGCTTCGTATGATGTTTTGTACTTGGGCGTATGTTCAAAGCGGGTTTTCGATGACCCGGGAGCATTTCGGCGCCCAATAAGGAAATCAGGATTTTCTTAAGTTTGAAATTTGGTTTGGAACGTGATTTTATGCTATCAAGGTCCGAATGGAATTCCGATATCGAGGATAGTTCCGTTATGTCATTTATGAGTTGCCTGCAAAATTTGAAGTCATTCCGAGTAGTATAGGTTGGTTCGGCGCATTGAAGTGAATTCTAGAACTTTAAGTTCAAAGTGTTGATTCAATTTGGTTTTTGGGTCAAATTCTGAGTTTCGTTGTTGTTTTTCACGTTCCGGAAGTTCGAACGAGTCTGTATCATGAATACAGACTTGCTAGTGCCTTTGGAAGGGGTCCCAAGAGGCTCGGGTGAGTTTTGGACCCCCAGGAGCTAAGTTCAAAAAACCAGATTTTTGCTGTCTGGTTTCCTTCTTCACGATCGCGGAAGGGGGGGGCCGCGTTCGTGGAGAAGGAATTGGGCTGGGCTGCTGAATGCTCTTCCCGTTCGCAAGAAACTCTTCGCGATCGCGGTAGGTCAAGTCCCTGACCTTCGCGATTGCATCCCTATCTCCGCGTTCGCGATGGTCTGGATCCCTGGCCTTTGCTATCACAGCCTCTTCTCCGCGTTCGCGTAGCGGTAGGACGAGACTAGGACCGTTTACTCTTCACGATTGCTGGATTCCCACCGCGTTCGCGTAGGTTTGGCCAGTTATCCTTCGTGATCACGGGCCCCTTTCCGCGTTCGCGTAGAAGGGCCTCAGGGCCTGGGCTATTTGGCCTTCGCGATCGCCGGCCCCTGGTCGCGATCGCGATGAAGGGAAATCTGGGCAGGTTAGTTTATATACGGGATTCAAATCATATCCCCCATTTTCATCTTCTTCCTTGAGTTATTTGAGAACTTCCAAGAGGCCCATTCAACTTAGTGCTTGAGGTAAGTAAATTCCTTATTAAAACTAGTTTCACACATCAATTACTAGTTGAATTCTCTACTAAATTATAAAAAATCATGAATTTGGGTAGTAAATTTAGGGCTCTTGAGGAATTTGCAAATTTGTCTATTTAATGCCATGAATTCAAGTAGAAATTACATATTAATGATCCTTAGGCTATGGGTGAGTGATTCCTTCGAGAATTTTCGGAATTCGAGTGTGCGGGCCCGAGTTGAAATTTGGGATTTCTTCAAGAATGTGAAATTTTTGAATAAATAGGATAATCTCCCTCCTTTGAGCTTCAACTGATGTAATTGTACTATATTTGGCTAGTTGCGAGTCCTCGAGGGTAGAGTTCGGAGTTTCAGGCGCATCCTTGATTCAGGGGGTAGTTTCGACACGAGGTGAGTCTCCTTTCCAACCTTGTAAGAGGGAATTGTCCCCATAGGTACTCTATTTGTTGTGTATACTTGTTGTGGGGGCTATGTACGTACCAAGTGATGAGAGTCCGTATGCTGCGACTATTATGCTATGTCGGGTAGTTTTAGGAATCACAAGCATGACTCTATGTGCCCTATTTGTATTTTTTGATGTATTGCGAGTTGCATATTACTTTTGAAGTGATATGAAAATGTGGAACGTTACGATTTAAACCCCCAGTTGATTCATCCATGATATTGGCACAGTCCCACTGAGTTCACTGTTGTTTTGGTACATATATATATATATATACGCACGTATACGAGTCAGCACACGAGTCGCAGGTATGATTCGCGATCGTGAGGAGCTTTATATTTAATCAGTATAATCGAGTAAGCACATGAGTCGCAGGTATGATTTGCGATCATGGGGAGCTTTACGACCATCCAGTGTTTATATACTACCTTACGACTCCGGCCAGTTGTCTTGACCTTGTATGTGCATGACCATTTGGCTCTGTTTCATTTATAATTGGCTAGTCAGATACTTGGTAAGGGAAGGATAATGTACATGGTTGCTTACTTTCAGTTATTTCTTGGATCCCTTATTCGATATGTACTTATTGATTACTGTCTTACTTGCCTACTGTACTGTGGTATATCCTGTCATATATTATATTATTGGACCTTAGTGAGTGTCAAGTCGACCTCTCGTCACTACTTCTTCGAGTTTAGACGGGATACTCACTGGGTACATATTTATTTATGTAGTCATGCTGCACTTCT
Organism: Nicotiana knightiana; assembly: GCA_005239525.1. Classification (NCBI taxonomy): domain Eukaryota; kingdom Viridiplantae; phylum Streptophyta; class Magnoliopsida; order Solanales; family Solanaceae; genus Nicotiana; species Nicotiana knightiana. Next base: position 72,849 of record ML425917.1, read on the forward strand.
GTACTTGACTGTACAGGTTCTGAGGCTTGTGTATCTGGTTATCAGATTGGAGCTAGGTACTGTGTATTAGTGGCCTGACTTCACGGTGAGCTGTTTCCCCTGACGATCCACAACAGCGCCTTGGAGTTTTCTTTTGTTATTGTTCCGTCTATTTACTTCAAACAGTGGGATTGTATATATATTTTGTCTCTAGTTTATTCAGTAGTTTCCCATGACACTCGTGACACTAGCTCCTGGCAGACACGTAGTGATTTTTTTGGGGTTTTGGGTTGTATATATATATATGTTCGTCTTTTACCTCACGTATCCTTACAGCTATATCATTTACCACTGAGTTATCATTTTTGAATATTATGTTTAAACTGGATAAAATTGGTAAAAGTTGAGCTACATAGTAAATTGAAAGGGGTGACACTTAGGGAAATTCATGTTGGCTTGCCTAACCCCGCCGTTGGGCGCCATCGCGACCTGAGTAAGAATTTGGGTCGTGACAACGTGGTATCAAAGCTATCTTGCCGTTGCAGAAATTGCCGTAAGTGCAGTACTGGTAAGAGAAGACAAAGGTAAAAAATATCCAACTTATTATGTAAGTAAGTCTTTATTAGATGTTGAAACTAGGTATTCTCATCTAGAAAAATTAGCCTTAGCTCTAATCATGGCAGCTAGAAAGTTAAGACCATATTATCAATGTCACCCAATCACTGTCGTGACCTCGTATCCACTAAGAAATATTTTACATAAACAAGAGTTATTAGGAATATTAGCTAAATGGGCGATAGAATTAAGCGAACATGACATAATATATCAGCCTAGGACTGCAATAAAGTCTCAAGTTTTAGCTGATTTCGTCGCTGATTTCAATACTAGCATAATCCCTGAAGTGGAAAAAGAGTTACAACTCTTCAACGGGGCTAATCTAGAAATATGGACCCTATTTACTGACGGCTCTTCTAATGTAAAAAGCGCCGGTTTGGGAATTGCTTTAATATCACCTACGAGTGAAAATGTAGGACAAGCCATTAAATGTTATCCCATTACTAACAATGAAGCAGAGTATGAAGCTGTCATTGCAGGGCTTGAACTAGAACGAGAACTCTCAATTGAGTAGATCGTGATCAAAAGTGACTCCAAACTAGTGGTAAACCAGATGAAGGGGACTTATACTGCTAGAGAGTCTCGGATGCAACAATATCGGGAAAAGGCATGAGACCTAGCAAGGCAATTCCAGTCATGGAAAGTTACGCAAATACCCATGGAGGAAAATGAAGAAGCGGATGCATTAGCTAACCGCGCAGCAGTTACCGACGTAACAAATAAAGACCATGCAATTGTCATACACCTATTTTATACATCAATCGAACAGAATAAAAATGAGGTAACATTTAACAATTTAACCTGGGATTGGAGAAACGAAATTGTATACTTTTTGCAGAACGGTAACGTGCTTGAAGATAAAAAAGCAGCTCAAGCACTTCGCCGGAAAGATGCACGGTACTGCCTAGTTCGTTAAACTTTATACCGTAAAATGTTCGGAGGCCCCCTTGCAAAGTGCCTTGGACCCAATAAAATGGAGTACGTGATGAGGGAAGTACACAAAGGACACTGCGGAAACCATGCAGGAGCAAGATCCTTAGTCAAAACCCTAATCAGAGCAGGGTACTATTGGCCTAAAATGGAGGAAGATGCTGAGAACTTCGTAGCCAAATGCGACAAATGTTAGCGATATGCTAACAATATGCAACGACCAGTAGAGTTACTCCACCTAGTGGTGTCATGGCCATTCATGAAATGGGGCATGGATATAGTGGGACCCCTTCCCCCAGCTAAAGGAAAGGTACGGTTCTTGCTCGTATTGACAAATTATTTCACAAAATGGGTAGAGGCATACGCTTTTAAACAGGTGCGAGAAAAAGAAATGAAAAACTTCATATGGCGACACATAATATGCCACTTGGAATACCAAAGGAGATCGTATGTGACAATGTCCCGCAGTTCATAGGCTTGCAAATCACAGAATTTTCGAAAGCTGGAAAATCAAACGAATCACTTCATCGCCATATCACCCCGTGGATAATGGGCAAGCCGAGTCAACAAACAAATTCATTGTTAACAACTTAAAGAAACGGTTGGAAAAAGCCAAGGGAAACTGGCCTGACGAGCTACCGGTAGTATTATGGGCTTACAGAACTACTGCAAAAACAGCCACGGAAGAAACTCCATTCGCACTTGTCTACGGTTCAGAAACTTTGATACCGGTGGAAATCGATGAACCAAGCACGGGGTTCACAACAGCAATGGAAGAACAAACAACGACGAGTTGAGGACAAATCTGGATTTGCTCGAGCAAAGGAGAGAAGCTGCATTAATACGTATGGCAGCCCAAAAACAAATTATAGAGCGATATTACAACAGAAAATTTCACCTCAAATATTTCAAAATTGGGGACTTCGTTCTTAAAAAGGTCTTCCAATTGACAAAGGAAGCTGGTGCGGGAAAGCTAAATCCAAATTGGGAAGGACCTTACAAAGTCCGTGGCATTGCTGAAAAAGGCGCTTACGAGGTGGAAACTATGGACGACAGAATCTTACCAACCAGTTGGAATGCCGTTCATTTGAAGAAGTATTACTTCTGAGTAAAAGGAATACCCCCGGTCAGGTATCATTACGTTCGATTTTACTTTTGTAGAATTAAAATTATACTAACCATTTTAGATGATAGACAAAAAGCTAAGCCATCACCAGATGATGATATTAGACCTGCATACACACGAGGAAGTAATTGAATTCCCGGTCTAGGGTTACAACTTTCTGATGGATGTTTTTAAGGGTTAAGCAGTCATCATCTAAACTATATACCTTCGAGTCCCGTATGTTTTTCCTTTTCAGGAAAAGGATCACAAGGAAGGAATAGTCAAGTGCTCAAGATTTCATTCTTCGAAGCTCAAACACTTGAGGGACTATACAGTATGGAAGGAAAAGAAGAAGCAAAGAAGACTATCAAAAATTCAAAGCTCAAGCCTAAAGATCCATCTTCCTAACAAGTCAAGTACTATGGGCAAAATCAAAGAGCCAAAGAAAAAAACACAAAGCCTGATTCAGAAACCTTCGAAAAACATATTCGTAAATATAAACGAATGTTAAGGTTAAAGGCAGATTATTAGTTACGGGTAAAAATGCACATCCTTGTACCTACTAAAAAACTGTTGTAAATAAAAACAATTACGGATGAAGATCATTATCCTTGTACTTATTCAAAAAATTGTTGTGTATGAAAATAGTTACAAATGAAAAAGCATTACCCTTGTATTTATTTAAAATCTGTTGTCAAAGAAAACAATTATGGGAAAAAATTCATACCCTTATATTAAAAAACTGTTATAAATGAAAATAGTTATTCCATTGTATTAATTCAAAAAAACTGTTGCAAAAGAAAAACAGTTACGAGTACAAGTTCATATCAAATCTGTTGTAAGAAAAACAGTTACAAATGAGTTATGGACGATACACAAACACATGTAAAATGTTATGAAAGTTCGAAATAATACAAAAACTTTCTTCAAAACATTGTTAAGAAAAACATGTGATCCTATCTCGCTTTTGTACATTTATACCATTATGAAGTTGAGGCGTCTTCTTCATTAAATGTCGATCAAAAAAGGGCCCTCTTTTATAAATCGTGCCTATTACGAAAAGCTACGAAAAATCTAAGCATTTTTTAAGTGCAAAGTCAAAAACTCAGAGGTAAACCAAAAACCTTAAAAAGAAAGCATGCAAGGACTTAAGAGTTAAACAATAACTCAATGAAATGAAAAGACATGCTGATATTAATATTGATATATACGGCCAAAGAAAACTAAGTATTAACTTAGTCTAAGCCGGCTTTGTTTATAGATAGGTTGCCCCTAAGTTGTCAGTTGGGACATACAAAGTATCAAACTTTACCCCCAATGGGACCGGGGGTAACCACCAATTGTTGAAAATAAAAAAACAAAGGAGAACCAAGTTCAATAAAATATTTTCTAGATGGGGGGATTATCTTTGCTGGCAAGAAGAGCGACTTGAGATGGCGAGACACAAGCAGCAGGGACCTCAACCTCAGGTGAAGAGAAATTCTGACTTGCTGAGACTTCTTAATCGTCTCTCTGGTTTTAGCAATTTCGGCTTCCAAGTCAAAACCCTCTTGGCCCATTTCCGTAAATGTGTCAAGACGGGCATTCAGATAAACCCAGCTAACATCGACGACTCTTTGTCTTCAAGAGCCTCGTAGTCCTTCTCCCATTGTTTAGCTTCAGCTCTTAACTCATCTCTTTCAGCCACGACAATATCATGAAAGGCCTGTAAATAAGCGAGGGATCTTTCCAGAAACTAGACCTTCTCTGAAGAGTTACAGAGGTCTTCTTGGGTTTAGGTGAGAAATTGTACAAGTTCACCAGAGTACACCTCCTTCAGGTCTAGCAAAGCCTTCAGGCTCCTAAGCCTTCAGCCTTCTGGCCTAGAAGATTCTAAGACACTTTTGTCCTTACCTTCCTGGTTCGAAGACGCCTTCTCAATGACCAATTCTGCTGCAATAAACCTAACTTGCTGCTACAAGGTACACTTTTCCTCCTCCATTGCCTCCATGTCAAGATGTAGACTCTCGTACTGCTCCTTCCAATTATCAGCCTCAATATGACAATCGTTTCGTGATTGCTCCATTTGAATGATTCATTTCATTGACTCTGTGCCTATAAGGTTGATCTGCATAAAAAGATAAATTAGATACGGTAAGAATATATAAGTACATATGAAGGAAGAGAAAGTTTTAACTTTAAGGACGAGTGCACAATCTCGTTCATCCAAGTCAGGGAGCTGTGGCTTTCCAGCTTAGTCTTCTCAGTCAGGCCTATCAATGGCTTTAACCACACATCAGCCTGGCCTGACTTTTTCAAGAGGCTGCCCGCCGCAGGAACCTCTATTGTAACTTGCTTCATCATCCCCCTGCTGGAAGACCTTACTTCAATAGCAGAAGGCACGGAAGTGAGGGCGGGTGAAGGAGCCACAAACAAAGTAGATTGAGGAGCAGAAACAACCATGGGAGCAGAAAAAACAATGGGAGTAGGAGGAGAGAGAACAACCATGGGAGCAGAAACAACAATGGGAGCAGGAGGAGAAAAACAGCAAGAGTGGCTTCATTAGAGGCGGTACCCAAACCTTGTTGGAACAGGTGATCAACGGACTTACGAACAAAAGAGGGAGTTTCATCTTCGGGAGCGAAAAGTTCTGATCCAGGCTCGGGAGGATCAACCACGGGCGCAGACTCATCGTGGGAGACCACCCTCCTCCTACGTGACCTATGGACCAGCGAACCCTCATCTTCCTCTTCCTCGTCTAAGGTCCTGGACCTACTTGCTTTTCTTTTCGACGAGGAGGAACCAACAATGATCTCATGGGCCTTATCCAGGGACAGCCTTGAAGCGGACACAGTCGCAGCAGAAACTCCATGAGCAGGAAGTCCTACCAAATGAAAGGGATAAGATAAAGATAAAAAAGGGAAGAAGTAAAAACAAAAAACTTCACTTACCGTGGGTCTTAACCTTCCAACCAAACCTCAAAGAGAGGTACTTCCACGAAAGTTCTTCTAAAGGAGCAATCGACAAAAGTTTTTCCAATCACGAAAATCGGAGACATTCTCAATGGTTCCCATGTTTGCTGCAAAAGAAAAAGAAACAGTCACGGTGCTGATAGTTTATCAAAAGCAAAGGAAAGGAGAGTGAGCAAAACTGTACTCACATGCAAAGTTCCACTTCTCAGGGAAGGGGAGATTTTCTTCACCTACTAAACCTGTAGTAGGGACAACAAAATACCGGACATACCACCCTCTATATGTGACATCTTGTGGAGTAACTAACACCTTTTTACTCCTGGCCGCGGGAGTAAACACTCCTTGGCGGAACAACATCGGAGAATAGAGGTGAATAAGATGATGAAAAGTCAAGGGTACGGAAGCTAAATTGGTCAAAGACCTAAGGCACGTTGTTGATACCCAATTTTTTCTAAAATATTTTAAATTGTATATATACATTCAAAATCATGCATTAATAACAATTAGTATTTTTCCATAATTTTCCTATATTTTTATTGATTTATCCAACATTTTATTTCCAATAAATAATTACAAAATTGCATGACAAATGATTTCAAAAGCATTTCTTCATTTAATTTACTGTTTATGGTCCTAATAAGATGAAATTATTTCATAATTAGCCAAATTGGCATCTTTTGGCTATAATTGCAATAACTTTGCAATTACAGCTCAAGCATTATTTTATACTATTTTTTACCAGAAATTAGTCATTTGTATTTTTAAATACTTGATAATCATTTTAAACTATTTTCTATGCATGAAATTCATTTTATGGTTATTAGCTATTTTATAAATTATTTAAACTAATTTGAATTGAGTATTTAACAAATAGCCTATTTTTAATTCAATTACAGCCTAAATTAAACGAGTCCCAAACCTCAATTAAATCAGCCCAGTACCGCAAAGCCCAATTCCTAAATCTACCCGGCCCAGACCTAATTTAATCTTGGCCATTGATCAATTTTGATCCACAACCCAGATTATGTGATGACCCAAAAGGTCATCCCGTGTAATTTAAATTAAAATTGTGTTCCAAGGCCCTAAAAGCCTCTGTTAATCTCACCTCGATGTGCGTGCGCAGTTCGGGCGCGTAGCCGAGAAGCCTTTATGTAGAAAATTGATAAAATGATGTTTTTATAATAATTATTTAAATAAAGTTGACTTTGGTCAACATTTTTGGTAAACAAACCCGGACCCGTTATTTGACGGTCCCGGAGGGTTTGTAGGAAAATATGGGAGTTGGGCGTATGCCCGGAATCAAATTCCGAGGTCCCAAGTCCGAGAAATGAATTTTTAAAGAAAAATTATTTTCTGAAAAAATATAAAGACTTTTGAAAGCGAACTTTGATGTGAAACTCGCGTTACCGGGCCCGTATTATGGTTCCGAAGCCCGGAACAGGTTCAATATGGTTATTATGTGTTGTCTTTAAAATTTGGTAAGAAACGGGCTTGGTTTGACGTGAATCGGACTAAAAATGGGAAATTGAAAGTTAATGAAGTTTTTTGAAAAATTCTATGGGTTTTGAGGCTTAATTTAGTGTTTATGAGGTTATTTTGGTGTTTTGATTACTCGAATAAGTCCGTAGATGCTTATGAGGGTGTGCGTATATTTGGTTTTGAGCCCCGAGGGCTCGGGTGAGTTTCGGGTAGGTGTCGGAGTGCAAAACGGTAAGAAAAATCTGGTGTTGGACTATTTTCTGGTGTCCAGTGAATTCCTCTTCGCGATCGCGGTAGAGGGCACGCAATTGCAGAGTTCATTTTGGGCTGGGGGTCGATTTGCTCTGCGTGATCTCAAAGAGCTGGGTGCGAACGCGGAGCCTTAGGGTTTTAGCTCTACGTGAACACACCCCTATGTCCACGATCACGTAGGTTTACTGTGGGTCTGGGTGGAGAGTGTTCAGTGCGAATGCGTCTTTTGGCTCACGATTGCGTGGGCCGGCGTCCAGTTCTCTCCACGATCACAGTCTTCGCTTCGCGATTGCGTAATCCTAAAATCCAGTACTCTCCGCGATCGCAGAGGTCCTGCCGCTATCGCGGAGGCCAAATTCGCCAAGTGATTTTTAATTTTCAAAAACAGAAACTATACGGGATTAAACCCATTTTTCCTCAAACTTCTTTTTCTCCACTCTCTTAGGCGATGGAGCAACTCTTCCTCCATAGCTTCATAGGTAAGTGTTTTCAACTCCATTTTCTTCCATTTTCATCAACTAATATTAGATTCTAGGCCTAAAAACATGGAATTTAAGGGTAGAAATTGGGGGTTTTGGGTGGAGTTGGGGTTTTTTGAATTTTTGGGAATTAGACCCCGTTTTGGGGTCGGATTGCAAAACAAATTGTATATTCAGGCTCGTGGGGGAATGGGTGATCGGGTTTTGGTCTAAACCTCATGTTTGGACGAAGCGGCCCCAGGGTCGAATTTTGGAATTTTTGGAAGAATGATGGGAAATCTATAATTAGGCTTTGGAATTGAATTATTGAGTAATTATTGATGTTATTGAGTCAATTATGTCTAGATACGGTTGTTTCGGAGTCGGATTCGAGAGGAAAAGCGGTGATTGAGGCTTGATTTGCATTCTTGGAGCTGAGGTAAGTGTTTGACCTAACTTTAGCTGAGGGAATAGGGTTGAGTCGTATGTGCTAGTTGTTTTCTATCAAGTTCAATGTATAGGTGAGGTGATGAGTACCTATACATTGTTTGTCAAGCATGCCCGTGAGTCGGTTTTGGTGTATTACATGTTATTGATTTGATATTCATTGTGTAATGAAGTAGATTCATTTTAGAAATTGTTTAATTGCTGAAAAAACTTGATTAATGACTTGTGATAAGATGTTTCAGTTGAGGATTGATTTTATTAAGTTATATACTCGTATGAGATTGGTTATAGCTGAGTCCCTTGCCGGGTGGTGTTATTATTTCTGGTTGTTATTCCCCTCGCTGGGTGGTTGTGAACTGTATTTTCTACTGTTGACTTCCTTGCCAAGTTGTTGTTTGTTGTGATTGGATGAGGAAGAGTGTAAAGCACGAAGGGTGATGCCATGTATTCATTTCATTCATTGCATTGTGAGGAAGATAGTAAAAGCACGAAGGGTGATGCCGTGCCATGATTTTACATTTAAAAGCACGAAGGAACATGTCGTGCCCCCTTTATTTACTTAATGCATTGTGATGACGAGATTAAAAGCACGAAGGGTGATGTCGTGTACTTGTTTTGGTGAGGATGAGAGTAAAGCACGAAGGGTGATGCCATGTACATATTTGCCTATGTTTGTTATGTCACGGCCCAAATTCCTACTCAGGTCGTGATGGCGCCCAACACCGGAGTCAGGCAAGCCAAAACTAGTTTACCACTGCGGTTTTCATATATAATTAAGTATTTAAGTGATACCAGATTTTTAGTTCAGAAATCATTAAGTGAAGGCGAGTAATTAAGGCAACTTACTCAATGAAACTCAAATAATTTTCCAACATACATAGTATAGCAAAATAATAGGAAAGTCTACTATACGTGCCAAGACCTAGTGTCACAAGTCTACAGGCGACTAGTAGAATATACATGACTGAACAAAATAAATGTACCACTGTCTAGAATAAAAAGACAGAACATCAAATGATAGAAAAACTCCACAGAATGCTGCTGGAATCGCCAAAGGTAGCAGCTCACCGTGTAGTCAACGCCTGTGTATACTCTTAGTGACGGACACCTGTATAGTGACCAGATGCAGCTACCTCAGAACCTGTATAATTAAGTACAGAAGCGTAGCATGAGTATATATAATTAAATATGTACCCAGTGAGTATCCCGTCTAAACTCGAAGAAGTAGTGACGAGAGGTAAACGTTTTTACTCACTAGGGTCATTATCAATAATATGATTTAACAAATCTAGACAGGATTAACATTTATAGCAAGCAAGTAGACATGGAATATCAATATATAAAGATAAAAATCTACCCGCAAATGTCAAGTAACAATATTTAATAAATTTTACCAATTTCCTTCCACACAGAACAATTTAATTGGTAAGAATAATAACAAGACTCTCAGTCAAGCACATAGCATATAATATGCCGAGGCGTACGACCGAAGCGACGCAAAATTTAAATGTGCACTGCCGAGGGTCGAACGGCTCGAACCATAGATTCATCTATTACTCCGCTCGCAAATCGATCATCCGACGCGGTTGACATAATATAAGGCTACCCCACTCACGAATCATACATGTGACTCGGGTGCCCGTAAACATACATATAATTATCAGGAAATCCAGGAATAAATCAGGGAACATACTTGGAAGCAGGGATTTAAGCATTTAAATTTACATAATACTTCCTACTAATCTCACGCAAATTTCAAGGATATTAAACAATTAGAAATGCGTTTAAAGATATCGGCAAAACACATAAAGGCATGCTTGTGAGTCCTAAAGACTACCCGACATAGCACAATAGTAGCTACGCACGGACTCTCGTCACATTGTGCATGCGTATCCCCCGCAAATTAGGACATTTAGTCATTCACAATTACCTATGGGGACAATTCCCTTTTACAAGGTTGGGAAGACTCACCTCGCGTAGAACCTACTTCCCGAGTCAAGAACCTGTCCGAAACTCCAAACTCGTCACCCAAGGACTTAGAACTAGCCAAATATTATTTAAATACATTAATATACACTCAAAAGTATGAAATCCTATTACTAGTTTAGCTAATTCATCATTCTTGAAGAAATCCCAAAATACACCCCCGAGCCCACATGCTCGGATTTCGAAAATTTTTGAAGAAAACTCTCACCCATAGCCTAAGGATCATTATTATATAGTTTTTGTACGATTTCATGGTAGAAAAGTAGTGAAATTCTCTAAAATTCATCAACCCTAGGTTTTTGCTCTAACCCATGAATTTCCACTAATTAGTGTGTTAATCTACCTTGGAATCTATGTATTTGGCTAAGTTTATGGTAGGAATTACTTACCTTAAGTAGCTAGGTCGTTTGCCCCTCTTGAATTCTCTAAATCACCCCAAGGAAGAAGAAGAATGCCAAAAATATGGCTAAGTCTCGTTATTAAATGCTACTGCCCAGATGCCCTTTCTTCGCGAACGCGACAGGGGCACCGCGTTCACAAAGGCCAATGGCCCAGGCCTCCGAAGGCCCTTCTATGCGAACGCGAGAGAGGGGTCGTGATCACGAAGACTAGCTGGGCTAGACCTACGCGAATGCGGTGGGCTATATGCGAACGCAAAGAACAAAACAGGCTTGGTCCCGTCTCATACCTATGCGAACGCGGGAATGAAGACGCGAACGCGAAGGTCAGGAATCCAGACCATCGCGAACGTGGGGAGGGCATCGCGAACGCACTGAGTAAGGGCTAAACTGGGACTGGCCTATCTCTTTACCCTATGCGAACGCAGAGCACCTATGAGAACGCATAGGGTAATTTTCACCCCTGCCCAGATCCTTCTATGCGAACGCGACCGTACCACCGCGAACGCATAGAAGGAAACCAGATACAGAAAATCTTTATGGTTTTAACTCCGAGGGGGTCTAAAACTCACCCGAGCCTCTTGGGACCCCGTCCAAAGGCGCAGACAAGTCCTTATACATGATACAGACTCACTCGAATTTATGGACCGTGAAAAACAACAACGGAACTAAGATCCAACCCCAAAACCAAATTGAATCAAACTTTGAACTGCAAGTTCTAGAATTCGGTTTCAATGCGCCGAACCGACCTATACTACTCGGAATGACACCAAATTTTGCGAGCAAGTCATAAATGACATAACAGAACTATTCCTGATCTCAGAATTTCGTTCGGACCTCGATAACACAAAAACACGTTCCAACACAAATTATGAACTTAAAGAAACTCTATTTTTGCTATTTGACGTCGAAACGCTCCCGGGTCATCCAAAACCCATTCCGGACATACGTACAAGTCTGAAATCATCATATGAAGCTACTGGAATCGTCGAAACTCGATTCCGAGGTCGTTTACTCAAAATGTTGACCGAAGTCAAACTTGGCCTTGAAAGCCAACCTTAAGGAACCAAGTATTCCTATACTATTCTAGACACTTACAAATCCCGAACTACCCATCCCCGCAAGTCACAAGTCACAATAAGCCGTTACGGGAAGTATTATTTTGGGGAACGGGGTTCGAATACGCAAAACGACCGGTTGGGTCGTTACATTCTCCACCTCTTAAACAAATATTTGTCCTCGAACGGGTCTAGAATCATACCAGAAGTGCTGAATATGTGTGGATATCTGCTCTGCATGTCCTCCTTGGACTCCCAAGTCGCCTCCTCTATTGGTTGGCCCAAACACTGGACCTTCATAGTAGAAACTCTATTGATCGCAACTGGCGGTCCTGTCTATCAATAATAGCAACTGGCTCCTCCTCGTAGCCCAATCTCTCATCCAACTGAATAGTGCTGAAATAAATCACGTGAGAGAAGTTGGGGTGATATCTCCGGAGCATGGATAACTGGAAGACCGGATGAACTCCTGATAAGCTGGGAGGTAAGGCAAGCTCATAAGCAACCTCCCCAACTCGCCTCAATACCTCAAAAGGACATATAAACCTAGGGCTCAGCTTGCGCTTCTTCCCGAATCTCATAATGCCCTTCATCGGTGAAACCTTCAGCAGAACCTTGTCTCCCTCCATAAGTGATATGTCACGTGCCCTCTGATCCGCGTAACTCTTCTGTCTGGACTGTGCTGTACGGAGCCTCTCCTGCATCAACTTCACTTTCTCCAAGGCATCTCTCACCAAGTCCGTTCCATATAACTTAGCCTCGCCAGGCTCAAACCACCCGATGGGAGAACAACATCGCCGACCATATAAAGCCTCAAATGAAGCCATCTTACCCACATGAATCAATTGCTCTTATCAAGAGTAACTGACTCATGTAGGTCCGAACCGTTGAATCGTTCGAAGTCGACTGTTGTAGCATTTTAGGTTTTTCAGACTCTTAGATCTGAAATCGGATGATTTTGGGTGGGATTTTGGTGGAATCAATGACGGGAGGTGATCGAGGGAATGGTGAGGATTATAGGGTGAAGGTTTGGGGCTATTTGGTGGAGGTCCGCCACCAGTAGACGATTTTCGGTGGCGGAAGGCGGTGGAAACCTAGGGCGGCTAGGGTTTCTTGAGATAGAGGAGAGAGAGACAAAGGGATGGGGGGCGGCTAGGGTTTTGAGAGGGTTAGGCTTTGGGTGAAATGAGGGGGGGGTGAGTGTTTGGAAATCTTTATAGTTTAAGGTTGGGAGTTCCCAGCCGTTGGATCTTGGAAGATCAACGGCTGGGATTAATTCATTAATCCAAACAGGCCGGTCAGGTTATGGGGTTTGGGCTGGGTCGTTTGAGTGTATAGAGATAGGGATTGGGCCTGGTTATTTCTTGGCCCAGGTCCGATTTTAGCTCTCTTAATTAATTAAACTAATTAATCTAATTAAGTTCAAATCTAATTTAATCCAAAAATATAGTAATTAATTTTAAACCTTATTTTCATCTATTTACAGATTAATCAAGAGTAAAACGACCAATTTTATATTCCTAATAAAATCTATGATTTATTGAATAAAAATGATTAATTTTTAGTAATTAGTTATTAAAACTACATTACGTTAAATAACCATCATTCGTCTATTATTTAGTTAATTATAACTTTATAATTCCTTGATAATAGTGATGCAATTTTTAATAATTTTAAAAGATGAATTATGGATATGCAAAAAATACAAATCTTTCACAATTAATCACTGAAAATCAACAAAAATTCATAAAATCAATTGATTTATTGAGATTTTTATA
>ML425917.1:86429-113223 GCA_005239525.1 Nicotiana knightiana
CCTCCCAGACCTTTTCAGTCAGCTCTCCAGGTTTCCCATGGTACTTCAGGTGGTCGTGGTTATCAGATGCACTATTCTGATCAACAGCCTTACAGTGCGCCACCAGCTCCCATCAGCGCACCGTCGCATCAGAGTTTCTGAGGTGGTGATTCAGGTCGACAGGGTCAGACTCAGTTCCCTCAGCAGCCGAGGTCTTGTTACACTTGTGGCGATCCGGGTCACCTTGCTAGATTTTTCCCTCGAGCACCAGGTAGTTCGCAGCATCAGGGTTCTCGTGCTATAGTACAGGCACCAGGTGTTCCACAGCCTGCCCAGCGAGCTAGAGGCGGGGGTAGAGGTGCTAGAGGTGGAGGTAGAGGTCATAGAGGTGGAGCTCAGGCCGCCAGAGGTGGAGGCCAGCCAGCAGCCGGCCGTCCCAGAGATGTGGTTCAGGGTGGTGGGGCCCAGCCCCGATGTTATGCTCTTCCAGCCAGGCCAGAGGCTGAGTCTTCAGATGCAGTCATTACAGGTACTATTCGGGTTTGTGACAGAGATGCTTCAGTGCTATTTGATCCAGGGTCTACGTATTCGTATGTGTCCTCTTATTTTGCACCATACCTGGTCATGCCTAGTGATCCACTGAGTGTTCCTGTTTATGTATCTACACCGGTGGGTGATTCTATCGTGGTCGATCGAGTCCATCGTTCTTGTGTTGTGGTGATTGGGGGTCTTGAGACCCGTGTTGATTTGTTGCTTTTAGGTATGGTCGACTTTGATGTTATATTGGGGATGGACTGGTTATCCCCATATAATGCTATCTTGTATTATCATGCCAAGACGGTGACCTTAGCCTTACCGGAATTGCCCCGTTTGGAGTAGAGAGGGACTCCTGGTCAATCTACCCGCAGTATTATTTCGTACGTGAAGGCTCGGCGTACGGTCGAGAAGGGGTGTTTGGCTTATTTGGCTTATGTGCGTGATTCCAGTGTTGAGGTTCCCTCGATTGATTCGGTACCCGTGGTTCATGAGTTTCCTGAGGTCTTCCCTTTAGACCTGCCGGGGATGCCACCCGACAGGGACATTGATTTCTGCATTGATCTGGCTCCGGGCACCCAGCCCATTTCTATTCTGCCGTATCGCATGGCCCCGCCAGAGTTGAAAGAGTTGAAGGAACAGTTGCAGGATTTGCTTGGGAAGGGTTTCATTAGGCCCAACGTTTCTCCTTGGGGTTCTCCAGTGTTGTTTGTGAAGAAAAAGGATGGTTCGATGAGGATGTGTATTGATTACCGGCAATTGAACAAGGTTACAATCAAGAATAAGTATCCACTGTCGAGGATTGATGATTTGTTCGATCAGCTTCAAGTTACCAAGGTATTTTCAAAGATAGACTTGAGATCTGGCTACCATCAGTTGAGGATTAGGGCATCTGATGTCCCTAAGATAGCTTTTCGCACTCGGAACGGGCATTACGAGTTTTTAGTCATGTCGTTTGGGTTGACAAATGCCCCAGCAGCTTTTATGGATTTGATGAACTGAGTGTTCAGGCCTTATTTGGACTCGTTCGTGATAGTCTTCATTGATGATATATTGATATACTCCCAGCCAGGAGGAGCACGAGCAGCATCTCAGAGTGGTTCTTCAGACTCTGAAGGACAATCAGCTATATGCAAAATTTTCGAAGTGTGAGTTCTGGTTGAGTTCAGTTGCATTCCTGAGTCATGTCGTATCAACAGAGGGCATTCAGGTTGACTCGAAGAAGATTGAGGCAGTCAAGAACTGGCCTAGACCAGCATCAGCTACAGAGATTCGGAGTTTCTTGGGATTGGCAGGCTATTATCGTCGGTTCGTGGAGGGGTTCTCATCTATTGCAGCCCCGATGACCAGGATGACCCAGAAGGGTGCCCAGTTCAGATTGTCGGACGAGTGTGAGGCGAGCTTTCAGAGTCTCAAGACAGCTCTGACTACGGCACCGGTATTAGTTTTGCCCACAGGTTCAGGTCCTTATACAGTCTATTGCGATGCTTCCCGTATTGGGCTTGGTGCAGTGTTGATGCAGGATGGCAAGGTCATTGCTTATGCTTCGAGGCAGTTGAAGATTCATGAGAAGAACTATCCAGTGCATGATTTGGAGTTGGCAGCCATTGTTCACGCATTGAAGATTTGGAGGCACTATCTGTATGGCGTGGTGTGTGAGGTGTTCACGGATCATAAGAGTCTTCAGTACTTGTTCAAGAAAAAGGAGTGGAATTTGAGGCAGAGGAGGTGGTTGGAGTTGTTGAAGGATTATGATATTACCATCTTATATCACCCGGGGAAGGCCAATGTTGTGGCCAATGCTTTGAGTAGGAAGTCAGCTAGTATGGGCAGTCTTGGTTTTATTCCGGTCAGTCAGAGGCCGCTTGCTTTGGATGTTCAGGCTTTAGCCAATCGATTTGTGAGGTTGGATATTTCTGAGCCTAGTCGAGTGTTGGCTTGTACGGTCGCTCGTTCTTCATTATTGGAGCGTATCCGTGATCGGCAATTTGATGATCCCCATTTGTGTGTCCTTAGAGACACGGAGCAGCTCGGAGGCGCCAAGCAGGTGACCTTAGATGATGATGGTGTTTTAAGATTGCAGGGGCGAGTTTGTGTGCCCAATGTTGATGGGATTCGAGAGTTGATTTTAGAGGAGGCCCATAGTTCCCGGTACTCTATTCANGTTAAGTATGAGCATCAGAGGCCTGGTGGTTCATTTCAGAGGATTGAGCTTCCCGAGTGGAAATGGGAGAGGATCACTATGGACTTCGTTACCAGACTTCCGTTGACCCGGAAGAAGTTCGATACAGTTTGGGTCATTGTTGATAGGCTGACCAAGTCAGCGCATTTCATTCCTGTGGCAGTCTCCTATTCATCCTAGAGGTTAGTTGAGATCTGTATACGGGAGATTGTTCGCCTTCATGGTGTGACGGTATCTATCATTTCGGACCGGGGCGCACAGTTTACCTCGCGTTTCTGGAGGGCAGTTCAGCGAGAGTTAGGCACCCAAGTTGAGTTGAGTACAGCATTTCATCCTCAGACGGATGGACAGTCCGAGCGGACTATTCAGATATTGGAAGATATGCTCCGAGCTTGTGTTAATGACTTTGGAGGATCATGGGATCAATTCTTGCCTTTAGCAGAGTTTGCCTACAACAACAACTACCAGTCGAGTATCCAGATGGCTCCTTATGAGGCTTTATATGGTAGGAGGTGTCGATCTCCGGTTGGATGGTTTGAGCCGGGAGAGGCTCGGTTGCTGGGTACAGATTTGGTTCAGGAGGCCTTGGACAAGGTCAGGATCATTCAGGATAGGCTTCGTACAGCTCAGTCCAGGAAAAAGAGTTATGCAGATTGCAAGGTTCGAGATGTGGCTTTTATGGTTAGTGAGCGAGTATTGCTCCAAGTGTCGCCTATGAAGGGCATGATGAGATTTGGTAAGAAGGGCAAGCTTAGCCCTAGGTTCATTGGTCCGTTTGAGATTCTTGATCGAGTGGGAGAGGTGGCCTATAGACTTGCATTGCCACCTAACTTATCAGCCGTACATCCAGTTTTTCATGTGTCCATGCTTCGGAGGTATCACGGCGATCCAGCCCACGTGTTAGATTTCAGCACTGTCCAGATGGACAAGGACTTATCTTATGAGGAGGAGCCGGTAGCTATTCTATACCGGCAGGTTCGTCAGTTGAGATCCAAGAGTTTCCCTTCTATTCGTGTTCAGTGGAGAGGTCAGCCTCCTGAGGCATCGACCTGGGAGTCCGAATCTGATATGCGGAGCCGTTACCCTCGTTTATATCCCGACTCAGGTACTTCCTTCTTCTGTCCGTTTGAGGACGAACAGTTGTTTTAGAAGTGGAGAATGTGACGACCCAAAGGGGTCATCACCTATTTTATTACCCATTTCGTACTTTCGAGGCCTTGAAAACCTCATATGTAGTTTCCTCGATTTGTGTGCGCAGTCCGGGCGCGTAGCGGGACAGCTTAAATATGAAATCCTGTGAAAAATGCTAAAATTTGATATTAAAATGAGTATATTTGACTCCAGTCAACATTTTGGGTAAACGGACCAGGACCCATGATTTGACGATCCCGGAGGGTCCGTAGGAAAATATGGGACTTGGGCGTATGCCCGGAATCGAATTCCGAGGTCCCAAGCCCGAGAAATAAATTTTTGAGTGAAATTGTTTTACTGAAATTTATAAAGAAAAGTGAAATGGAAATTGGTTAGAATGTGTTGGTATCGGGCCCGTATTTTGGTTCTGGCGCCCGCTACAGGTCTCATATATGGTTTAAGAACTTTCTGTAAAGTTTGGTTGAAATCGGATTTCGTTTGAAGGGTTTCGGACTTAAAATGGACAAAATTTGATGTTTTATGAAATTTGATAGAATTCATGGATTTTGAGGCTTAATTCGATGTATATGATGTTGTTTTGGCGATTTGATCGCACGGACAAGTTCGTAGGACGGTATGTGAATTATCTGTGAAATTTGGTATCATTCCGAGTTGTATAGGTCAGTTCGGCACGTTGTTAGAAAAGTTTAGAAGATTTAAATTCCTAAGTTTGGTTCTTGAGGTTTGGGGGTGTGATTTCGAGTTTTAGCGTTGTTTTGAGTGTTCCGAAGGCTCGAGCGAGTCTGTAATATGATTTAGGACTCGTTGGCATATTCGGACTAGGGCTCGGGTGGGCCCAGGTGCCTTCCGGGCACCTAACAGGGCTAAAAAAAACCAGCAAACAAAGCTGCTGGTGCACCTGCTCTGGTGTGACCGCAGGTGCGGTTGCCCAGCATCACAGATGCGAGACCGCAGGTGCGGTCCCCAGGCATCGCAGGTGCGATCACCAATGGCCTGGCCAGTTATCGCAGGTGCGGAGCATTTCTCGCAGGTGCGATCCCAGACCCCCTTAGCCCAATTCCGCAGGTGCGAGATTCTTCTCGCAAGTGCGAGGTCGCTGGTGCGGTCCCCAGAGCCGCAGGTGCGAGATCACTGTTCAGGCGGTGAGTTTTAAATACGGGTTTTAAACCCATTTTTCTCATTTTCCATCTTATTCCTTAGGCGATTTCCTCCATTTTTAAGAGCTTTCAACCAGGTCCTATAAGGTAAGTGAACTCTACCCGGAAATTTGTTTCATGCATGCATCCTAGCCTAATTAACTACATAAACTAGTGCGAAAATTCAAGAAATTGGGTAGTAACCTAGAACTTGTGAGCACTTGAGAATTTTCTGTGAATTGACCATGAAATCAAGTAAAAATCGTATATTAATGATCCTTAGGCTTTGGGTGAGTGTTCCCTTCGAGAACTACAAGAATCCGAGCAAGCGGGCTCGGGGTCGAATTTTGTTATTTTGGAAGAATGCATGGAAATGGGTAATTAGGCTATGTGATTGAATTATTGAATCCTTATTGATATACATGAGTTGATTATGCCTAGATAATACCATTCCGGAGTTGAATTCTAAAAGAAAGGCGGTGTTAGAGGGTTGATTGCTATACTTTGGACCCGAGGTAAGTGTTTGGTCTAACCTTAGCTTGAGGGAATAGGAGTTGAGTCTTNAGTATCTATACATTGGTGTCTAGCATGACCGTGAGTCTTATTATTGCGAATATTCTGATTTTGTTGTAACTTCCATGCTTAATTGATGATTTTTATATGTTGTAAAAAGCATGTGAAGGGAATTGTGATCTTTAAACTTCGAGGAGCATTGGCTCAAATTGTAACATGAATGGTGAAGAGATATGAGATTATTACATCTTTGGAGCATTGGCTCAAATTGTGAAACGAATAATGAAGAAATATGAGATATTACATATTTTGGAGCATTGGCTCTTGTAAAACTAATGATGAAGGAATATGAGATAATTGCATCATTTGGAGCATTGGCTCAAGTGATAGAATAAATCATGGAAATGAAAGTGAAATAAAGAGAAAGAGTTATTGAAATATACCCTTGCCGTGTCATCGTTGTATTGTTCCCTTGTCGGGATTTAGTTGTTTAATTGATGTTCCCTTGCTGGGATTTAATTGTTTAATTGATGATTCCCTTGCCGGGATTTAATTGTTTAATTGATGTTCCCTCGCCGGGATTTCTATTTCTATTCTGTTTATTCCCTTGCCCTTTGTTTGTGATTGTTGTTTGGGTGAGGAAGAGTGATAAAGCCCGAAGGATGATGTCGTGCACTTGTTTCGGTGAGTATGAGAGTAAAGCACGAAGGGTGATGCCGTGCACTTGTCTTGGTGATAATGAGAGTAAAGCACGAAGGGTGATGCCATGCACTTGTCTTGGTGATAATGAGAGTAACACACGAAGGGTGATGTCGTGCATTGTTTGATATTGTCTCCCTTGCTGGAATGTTGAGATTACTGTTATTGTTCCCTTGTCGGGATTCCTATTTCTATTTTGTTTACTCCCTTGCCCGTTGTTTGTGATTGCTATTTGGGTGAGGAAGAGTGTTAAAGCACGAAGGGTGATGTTGTGCATTGTTCGGTATTGTGAGGAAGAGTGTAAAGCACGAAGGGTGATGTCGTGTCGTACGATGTACCATTCCGTACTGATAGTCATTGATTATACTGTGAGGAAAGAGAGTAAAATCACGAAGGGTGATGCCGTGCCATAATTTACATTGATTACATTATACATTGCATAGTGAGGACGAGAGTAAAAGCACGAAGGGTGATGTCGTGACATGATTTACATTGATTACATTATACATTGCATAGTGAGGACGAGAGTAAAAGCACGAAGGGTGATGTCGTGCCATGATTTACATTGATTACATTATACATTGCATAGTGAGGACGAGAGTAAAAGCACGAAGGGTGATGCCGTGCAAGCTTGTGATTTCTGGTCCTTATTGATATTCTGACCTTGTTGTTCCTTTCTTTGTTTAAGATTTCTTATACGAAACTGTTATCTCCCCACAGCATGTTCCCCTTCCCTTATTGATGGATTACTTCCTGTATTTCTTTTCCGTTGTTTATATATATATATATATATATATATTCGAACTGTACATGTACATTTTGTTGTCGTGTATTAGCCTCGTCACTACTTCGCCGAGGTTAGGCTCGGCACTTACTCAGTACATGGGGTCGGTTGTACTGATGCTACACCTGCACTTCTTTATGTTGTGCAGATTACGCAGCCGGACCCGGAGGACATCATTAGTGGGAGTGTCTTCCAGCTTATCCTAGAGGCTTCAAGGTATACCCGCTGGCGTTCGTGGGCCTTGGCATCTCTTCCATCCCTTTGTCTTCACTTCTGTCTTGTTTTTTTTTTCCCTTTAGTTTCATAGACAGCTATGCATTCTCTTTTCAGACTTGTATTTAGCACTCTTACAGACGGTTCGTGAGTTTGTGACTCCAGGTTTTGGGAAAACAATTTATGCGTTGTTGTATTATGGTGTCCTTATTTAGCTTGAAACCATATTTATTTCCGCTGTTAAATTGTGAACCGTTTAGTTTATCCTATTAAATTGATGTTAATATGCTAGTTTATCTATACACGTTGGCTTATCTAGCGGGTTCAATGTTAGACGCCATCACGGCCCGATGGTGGGATTTCGGGGCGTGACACGATCACTGCTGCAATGTGCCCTTAACGCCCCATTCTTAACTTTTGAACTCACTAGGACCGCTATTGAGAGTCACCCACTCTGACTGGCCCCGAATACAATCAACTCCAGGGCTCTCCTAGACTGGAACACCCTTTTCAATGAAACACGTGACTGAGTCACTAACCTTACAACTCGCCCATGCCTTAAGCATAAGTTCTGAATCTTTCAAGACCAACCCTGGCCCGACAAGGCCAACTTTTGCACATATTCATCAAATCCCACGAACAATCACCATTTTACTCCTTTCCCTTAGCTGAAATAACTTGCCAACACGCTGATAATTCGCAACCCTATGAGAAGACAACTCTACAGCCCTACTGCAGATGGTGGGACTCCCCTACTTAGCTCGAAGACACTCCTTGCACCACTCTAGACCCTACTGAGACCCTTTCTCCTTTGATAACACGATCCCTGTCAACCGCATTCTTCAACACTTCTTCTTGATACTCTAACCCACGCAATCGAAGAAACCATAGCACCGCCGAACCTAACACATTCCATCCGATCAATGACGACGACTACACGTCACAGGTGCATATCCCACCTCACTTGAAGACACCCAGTCTTACTACTTTATCAACTCCAACCAGACCATCCAGAATCCAAATGCCTTTCCTCTGCCGGAACTAAAACACCGAAATCTCGAAATCAAACACTGAGAAGACCTCCCTTCAACCATTCATCACCCGCAACGTACGGGCAAGCATTCTATCATCATATAAGCACCGCGCGACAATCAATTGCAAACATCATCACCACCCGAGCACGACCTTAAGGCTCCCAGAAACACAGCTACTGAGCTGAAATAACACACTACCCTTTTGCAGGGCCATAACAACAACCACGACCATTTACACATGGAAGCATCTCGGATTACATTCGTAGCACCATTCCCATTCCTCAAATTCCTGATCCATAGCAAGCGCTTCGCGACGCGTAAGATTGAGTAGGAATGAACATAGGCATAAGCCTCAAAGGAATCAACTCGCACGATGAAGAATCAAGAAGGGAAGTAATCCTAATAGCCATGTATCCTCTAGAAGATAAAGACAGACGTCTCCGTACCGATCGGCAAGACTCTACTAGACTTGCTCATGACTCGTGAGACCTACGGGAACCTAGCGCTCTGATACCATGTTGTCACGACCAAAACATCCCTAAGGTTGTGATGGCGTCGGACATCCATGTCAGGCAATCCAACTCATTAATTAATTGAAATAACCTTTCGATTTTAACATTTATGAAAAACATTTCCTTTGACTTAATTACATATTAACCAAATAAAAGTCTGTTAATTAAAAACAATGGTTTAAAGATTACACTTAAGCAATTATATCCCAACACATATCCCAGAACCCGGTGTCATAAGTGCATGAGCAATTTCTAAAAATTTATACCATCATTACCAAGCCTGTCCGAAATACAACTAGACAAGGAAATTTAAAATGAAATAAATACAGTATGAAGGTGACTCTGTCAGCTGCGGATCGCCTCCGGATGATGCAGCTCGCCTAAGTCTCTGAATCCTCCACATTTCTAGGAAAGTACCTGTGCAATAAAAATGCACAGCAAGTGTAGCATGAGTACAAAAATAACGTGTACTCAGTAAGTCGCCCGCCTAACCTCAGAGAGGTAGTGACGAGAGGTCAAATTAGACACTTACTAGGGTCCGACAATAAAATATATGACAGAATATGATGAACTACAGTAGACATGTAAGACAGTGAGCAGCGAGTACGTATCGAGTACAGAAATCCAGGTAACTACCGAGAATAAACAACAAAGTACACTTTCCTTTTATTTTCCAAATATCTTAAGTAAACAATTGCCTCTTTATTTTCTCCCAAATATCTTATCACAAAAAAATCATGTAGAAAACATTTAACAGTTTAACATGCGCATACGGGATAAGAACAATCGGCCTGAGCCGTCATAATAATCACTCTGTACACTGCCGAGGATCGAACGGCCCGTACCACAAGTACACCTGTCAATAAAATACTCATGTCTATGCACTGCCGAGGATCGAACGACCCGTACCAAAAGTGCATCTCTCAATATAATAATCCTCTATGCGCACTGCCGAGGATCGATCGGCCCGTCCAAAAGTGCACCTCTCAATATAATAATCATATCTATGCACTGCCAAGGATCGAACGACCCGTACCAAAAGTGCATCTCTCAATATAGTAATCCTCTATATGCATTGCCGAGGATCGATCGGCCCATCCTAAAAGTGCACCTCTCAATATAATAATCATATATATGCACTGCCGAGGATCGAACGGCCCGTACCAAAAGTGCATTCTAAATCCGTCGTGGCGTACGGCCCGCTCCCATGAGAGTAGGGGAAAATAACACTTCGCTCGTGGAATGTAAATTGCGAAGCGGTCACATGCAGACGTGCACAATCAACAATCCACCCCGAATACGTCGGGAACACAAATACTCAAGTAAATGACCGATTTCTCTTTTAAAAACCACAAATAACATTTAAATCCCTTTTTCAAAATTCACTTATCGAGTTTTATATAACGTTTAATAACACAACCTTATTCGGAAATATAATTGCCCGCGAAGGAAATAAATTCTCTTTTTAGATGATTTAGAAAATAAACTCTAATCTTTCTTAGTCATTAAATTACAATTTAAATTATATTAGCAGTCTAACATCACATACAAGATCACAGGTACAACAGGTAAGGCATGCTAGTGGGTCCTAGGCTACCCGAACATGGCATAGTAGTAGCTACGCACGGACTCCCGTCACCTCGTGCTTACGTAGCCCCCGAAGACAATAACACATACTTAATTAATTCACCTAGGGGGACAATTCCCCCTCACAAAGTTAGAAAGGAAACTTACCTCGCTCAGAAATTTCCACACCGGCTTCCAAGCCCCTCCGATGACTCCAACGGACGCAAAATGCTCCGAAACTACCACATAATGGCAATGCAATGAAAATTCATTCTAATACTCACAACAAATTCAGATTATATACTTTCCCAACCCCGCTCGGAGAAATGACCAAAATGCCCTCGGGCCCACGTGCCCGGAAATCCGAAATTCTTCGAAGATAAATTCTACCCATAACTTTACTAACTCAAATATATAATTTGTTACAATTTTCATGCTCAAATTCATGGTAAAAGTCCAAAATTCCAAGTTCTAGGTCTTTCCCAAAAATCCCAAATTTATACAAATTTTTCATGTCCAAATCCATGTAAGATCACATATTTAACTCAAAAATAGGAAGAAATCACTTACCTTGTGTTGCTTGGTGAAAATCCCTCCTTGAGCTCTCCAAAATCATCCAAGCCAAATGAAAGAAATGAAAGAAATGGGCCAAAATTCGTGTTTAAAACAATCTGTCCATGCTTCATCGAGTTGTACCTTGCGCTTGTGTTGTGACGGTTGTACATCTTATTACAATTTTCCCTTGTTGAACACCTTCTGTTAAAACACCCATAACTCCTTGTAGAAATATCCAAATAACAAACGGTTTGAAGATTTAGAAACTAGACTCGAATATCTTTAATTTGATAGGTTTTACACCATATAACTCTTCATATATTCCGAGATATGAGCTTCTAAAGTCGGCTCCATGCATCAGAAAATTCTGGCGAAACTGCTCCACCAGCCATCTTCAATCGGTCATAACTGTTTGCACAAAACTCCAAATGACAAATGGTTTAATGTTCTGAAAATTAGACTTCGATATATACAACTTTTATGTTTTGCAAATTTTCATATTCCTTATAGGTTCTTATATATACGCTTCCAAAGTTAGCTCTTCAATGCATAAATTGTTTTCCCAAAACAGATTTGCTGCAGAATTTTCAGCAGCTATTTTGGTCCGAAATCCATTCCGTTAACCTTCCGAAATCAACCCTTGGACCTCGGGACCTTAACCAATTATACCAACATGTCCCAAAATATGATACGAACTCGCTCGAGGCCTCAAATCACATCAAACAACGTCGAAATCATGAATCGCACTCCAATTCAAGCTTTATGAACTTTGAAATTTCAAACTTCTACATCCGATGCCGAAACCTATCAAATCACGTCCGATTGACCCCAAATTTTGCACACAAGTCATATTCGACATTACGGACCTGCTCCAACTTTTGGAATTGGAATCCAACCCCGATATCAAAAAGTCAAACTCTCGGTCAAACTTCTCAAAAACCTTCAAATTTCTATCTTTAGCCAAATGACTTCAAAATGACCTCCGGACATCCGAATTCACTTCTGATCGCGCTCCCAACTCTAGAATCACCATACGGAGCTATTCCCATACTCGGAATCCCAAACGGAATTCTATAACACTGAGGTGCCTTCCAACCCAAACTTATGAAATTCTTCTAAAATACTAACTTCCACAATATACGCTGAAACGCTCCCGGGTTATCCAAAACCCGATCCGTACATACGCCCAAGTCCGAAATCATCAGACGAACCTGCTGGAACCTTCAGATCCTGATTCCGAGGTCGTTTACTCAAAATTCTAATCTTAGTCAATTCTTCCAACTTAAGGCTTCTGAAATGAGAATTTTCTTTCCAAATCAATTCTAAACTTCCTGAAATTCAATTCCGACCACGCCCACGGGTCATAATACCTGAAACGAAGCTGCTCACGACTTCAAACCGTTGAACGACACGCTAGAGCTAAAAAATAACCGGTCGGATCGTTACACGGTCCGAGGTCAAGTATGCCTTCGTCAAAGACGAGGTAACCAAACTTCTTGAAATAGGATCCATTCGGGAAGTAAAATATCTCGAATGGTTGGTAAACGTAGTAGTAGTCCCTATGAAGGGAAACAAACTTAGAATGTGTGTAGATTACAAAGACCTGAATAAAGCATGTCCCGAGAATTATTTTCCTTTGCCTAATATCGATAGAATGATCGATGCCACGGCCGGCCGGCCATGAGATTCTCAGTTTTCTCGATTCATATTTCGAGTAGAGCCAAATACAGATGAACCCGGAAGATCAGGAAAAGACCTCGTTTATCACTAAGTACGTCACCTACTGTTGTAATATAATTCCATTCAGACTAAAAAATATTGGTGCAACTTATCAATGCCTAGTAAACCGTATGTACGAAAAACAAATAGGAAAATCAATGGAGGTTTATATTGATGACATGTAATTTAAGTCCTTGTGAGCAAAGGACCATTTGAAGCATTTGCAGGAAACTTTCGGTATACTGAAGAGATACAACATGAAGCTCAACCCAGAAAAATGTGCATTCGGGGTCAGCTTTGGCAAGTTTCTCGGCTTCATGGTATCCAATCGAGGAATCGAGATCAAACCCGATAAAATCAAAGTTATCAAGGACATCACGGTAGTAGACAACGTAAAGTCCGTGCAGAGGTTAACGGGGTGCATAACTGCTCTGGGGTGATTCATCTCGAGATCTTCAGATAGGAGTCACTGATTCTTCTCGTTACTGAAGAAGAAGAATAACTTCACGTGGACTCCGGAATGCCAACAGGCCTTGGAGGAGCTAAAATGATACTTATTGAGCCCACCGCTGCTTCACAGGCCAAAAGCGGACGAATAACTTTACTTGTATTTAGTAGTATCGCAGATAGCGGTAAGCAGAGTCTTGGTCCGAGAAGAACAAGGTACGCAATTCCCTATCTATTATGTTCGTCGGACCATAGGTGAGGCCGAAACCAGGTATCCCCATCTAGAAAAATTGGCGCTCGCTTTGATAAGCGCCTCTAGGAAACTAAAACCATACTTTCAATGTCATCCCGTATGTGTTGTAACCACTTATCCACTTTGAATATTTTTCATAAACCCGAACTTTCGAGTCGGTTGGCCAAATAGGCTGTAGAAATCAGCGGGTACGATATTGAATATCGACCCTGAATAGCCATCAAGTCTCAAATCTTGGAAGACTTCGTGACTGACTTCACGCCGGCCCTCGTACCCAAGGTTGAAAGAGAACTATTAGTAAATTCGAGTACATCCTCGGGAATCTGGACCCTCTTTATGGACGATGCTTCAAACGCAAAGGGGTCCGGACTTGGCATCGTGGTGAAACCACCCACAGGTAACGTAGTTAGACAATCTATCAGAACTATAAAATTGACTAACAATGAGGCCGAATATGAGGCCATGATTGCAGGTCTCGAATTAGCCAAAATCTTGGGAGCGAAAATGATCGAGACTAAATGTGACTCCCTCCTCGTGGTGAACCAGGTTAAGGGAGCCTTTGAAGTTTGAGAAGACCGAATGGAGAGATACTTGGATAATCTACAGGTAACTTCACACTGATTCGAGGAATGGACCTTGCAACATGTACCTCGAGATCATAATAGTGAGGCGGATGCCCTCGCAAACCTAGGGTCATCAGTCGAAAACAATGAACTCGATTTAGGAGGTGTCGTACAAATCATGAGATCGGTGATCGAAGAAGGTCATGCCGAGATAAACTCCACAAGTTTGACATGGTATTGGAAAACAAATACGTAAAGTATTTAAAGAACGGGAAGCTCCCATTAGATCCAAAAGAATGGAGAGCCTGACGCACAAAGGCAACACGATTCACCTTGTCTGAAGAAAGAACATTGTTCATAAGGATGTTCGATGGTCCATTACTGATATGTCTGGGGCCAGGAGATACCGAATACGTTCTAAGGGAAGTCCACGAGAGCACTTGCGGAAATCATTCCGGTGTCGAATCATTGGTCCACAAAGTGATCAGAGCCGGATACTACTGGATCGACATAGAGAAAGATGCAAAGGAGTTTGTTCGAAAATGCGACAAGTGCTAAAGGCATGCACCAATGATTTATCAACCCGTGGAACTGCTCCACTCGGTCTTGTCCCCATGGCCGTTCAAGAAGTGAGGAATGGACATCGTTGGCCCTCATCCATCGGCCTAGGTAAAGCTCAGTTTATTTTATTTATGATTGATTACTTCTCTAAGTGGGTTGAAGCACAGGCGTTTGAGAAAGTCAAGGAAAAGGAAGTCATAGACTTTACTTGGGACCACATCATATGTCGATTCAGGATGCCCTCCGAAATTATGTGCGATAATGGAAAGCAGTTTATCGGTAACAAGGTGACCAAATTTCTCGAAGATCACAATATCAAAAGAATCCTATCAACACCTTATCATCCCATCGGGAACGGACAAGCCGAATCAACCAAAAAAACCATCATCCAAAATCTTAATAAGAGACTAACCTACCTAAAGGAAAATGGAAAATAATCCTACCCGAGGTTCTTTGGGCATACCGCACAACGTCGAAGTCTAGTACCGGAGCTACCTCGTTGTCATTAGTTTATGGCGCCAAAACTCTAATACCAGTCGAGGTCGGAGAACCTAGCATCAGGTTCCGATATGCAACAGAAGAGTCAAATAATGAGGCCATGAATACGAGCCTAGAATTATTGGATAAAATACGCGAAGCCGCCCTAAACGTAAAGGCGTAAGTGTAAACACTTAGATACCTCTCCACGTAGGTGGTGATCGATTCCTCAGGAGAAGGAACGACCACATATTTGTTCATCCAGTTGCATTCCTCCTTGATCTTTCCGAGGATGTCCTCGGTGATGGTGCATATATACCTCGACATCGGCTCACATCGGCCCTGTACCGATGGGGTCTTCTCTATTTTAAAGTCTGTGACAGTTGGGCACCCCGTCAAAACAAATTCCTCAAGGTGGGGCTCTGCCGCAGCCTCATCACCGGCTGGACGTGATGAAGAAGCAGCCTCTTTTTGCAGTATAGTTTTAGAAGTTTTAGCCGTTTATGAATAGAAAATAAGAGAGTAAGGGTGTTGATTAAAGTTCAGAGGATTTTGGATATCGAAATTATGAGGTAAGGGGATTCTTTGAAAGCAAGAGCAGAAAAGGCTTTGGTTGTAAATGTTTGAATGAGAGAGGGTTGAGGCTTTTTATAGGTAGAAGGCGACGGTTCAGAATCGGTAGTGACCGACCAACACCTGACAGGAATTTAATGCCTTGGTAACTGGACCGACGGGATATTTCGTCGCTTACGTCACGGTCGAGCTCGTCACTGACGTCATCGCTCATATAGATGGAGTTCGGGAATTCATGTCATTTCTCATCATCTTATTTCTGAGAAATAAGGGGACTATGTGTATACGGTCAGAACAGGCATGCCCTTCTTATGACTAATCGAGGTTGAATCATGATAGGCCACGGTTCGGCCTCATGTTATATCGAGCCTCTGTGCAGAGTTATATTGTTGTGCCCGTAATTCAGAGACCGATCAAGGTCGAGATAAGTAAAAATCGAGACCAAGCAGAACGGAGATCGAGCAAGGCTGATGAAATTATCTAATCAAATAACGGAAAGCCGAAATATCCATAATCGAGCAAGGATCATGGCGAAAATCTCGACACATATCAAAATGAGGCCGATTAATTAGCCAATCATGAGATTTCTTACTGTATTTAAACTTATACCATAAGTAGAACTCCTCTACTATATAAAGTGGGTCTAATCATTTGTAAAGATATCATATTCACGCAATACAAAGCAATATACTACTCTTTAAGCTCTCAATATCCTATTACTTTGTTTATATCTCATTTAGCTCGCTCATTTGGTTCGAGGGTACTATCTCGAGGGCCAAAGCTGCACATCTCATTTGGTTTGCTTTTATTTTTCTTTACAGTCAATTTCAATATCAATTTACATATTTCTTCAGCTTGTGCCAAGTGAAATCACATGTCCTTAAAATCACATATAAATTCAACTATTATCTGTTTTTAGGGTAAAAAAATATCCATATTTTAGAATTTTTCTAATTTTTTCGCTTCCATTAATTTAACAACAATATCACTTTAAAATATGTTTATAAGCATAACCAAATTGTCGACAAATAAAAAATATAGAAGACTCCTTAATAAACCTGAATATGTTATAAATAAAATTGTATTTAAGGTGAATGTCTATATTTTAGAGAGATTTTAGGGTTTGTTACTTGGTGGCTAAGTCACTTTTTCCCTATAAATAGAGGAGTTCTATTCCATTGTAATTCATCTAAAAGCAATAAGAATTCCCTCTCTATTTCTTTGCAATATTCTTCTTTATTGTTTTATTTCACGTTATCAGCACGGGACTCTAACTAGTTGAGTAGAAGCTTTGAGATTGAACATAATGATTGTCAATTGTTCCATGAACTTCCTTCCTAATTAAATTCTAATTTAAGGTAAGTATTTTACTTTATTTTTATCTTTTAAATTCTTCAAATTCTATAATTTTATTTTAAATACAAGCAAAGACAATAAACTTTGATTATAACTCTAATAGAGTTTGCAAGAAATTATAACCACCCGAAATGGTAAAATTTCTATGCCTTGCCATGATCAAATTCATGTATGATTGTGGGCAAAGAAGTGGAAACACGTCCCATTGAATTTGCTTCATTCTCATTCCCCTTAAGAGAATGTGATAGCAATATGTGATAAGTCTGAAAGAAGACAAAATTATTACCGTGAAGGTATCAATGGATGTGGACGTGGCAATAGATAAAATTATAATCGTCATCATCATTATGATAATGAGAATGATAAGGATTCTCAAAATAATCCTTCACTCTGTGAAAGTAATATGTCATCGATTTGACATGGGATTTTATAAAAGCACATATAGATGATTTTGGTCTATTCATGATGTGAATGTGACAACATGTGATTTATGAATACATATCCATTCTTCGAATAATATGAACGTGCTAGTGGTAGTGGATATACAACACTCACCTCTAAAAGGAGGCTTGAGAGGAAATAAGAAAATAATGTCATTATTATGGCATAAATGAGCATTGTCACATACCTATTGTACGCCAAAATATTTTGGCAATGTTATTATTAAAAGACAACAGTAATGCAAGAGACAGATCTTGCATATAATTTTGACCGTGTCCATAATGGTATAACTTTCTCTTTGAAAGAGATATTCACCATATGGATGTTGATGAATATGTGATAGTACAAAATTAATTGAGAACTCTGGAAGAGTCAATTATACTATTTTGGAGAAACACAATTGATTACCAATAAGGTATTGTATCGTAGTAAGTCTCAACGAAACTTATTTAGTTTCTAAAGTATTTATGAAAGCGGTTGGTTATATTGAGACTACAAATAAAATAAAGATTTAATATTTTCTATTACAACAACTTGTAGCGGGATAATATGTATGTGAAAAGCCACCCGCTTTATTCTCCAGTTTGTACTATACAAATAAAAGAATACCACAATAAAGTGGATGCTTATTGATATAAAAACTCATATCATAATAAACTTGGAGTTTATTGATAATTGCACACGTCATGGTGTAAACCTGAACTTTATCAATATTGATAATTTATCAGTTGGCATAATTGGTTTAGCCATATCAATTTAAGTATGATGTGAAAAAATAAAAGAGAAATTCACATGGGTAAATATTAAAGAACTAGAAAGTTTTGCATGAATTCTCTTATGTTGTTTGTTCCCATTAATTAATAGACCAACTAAAATTGGAATTGAATCCATGAATGCTGGAAATATCAAATGTGAATATGGGCTCATTCACTTGCCATGTATACTACATAAGATGCATCTATGAGATGGTTACATGTGCGATTATTATTAACCCACAACCTGGTGGTTGCGAGGTAACTTACTCAATAATTTAATTTAGAGCATAATTTCCAGATTTTCTATTCAAGACAGTCCATCTTGATAAATTGGTTTACATCGCAATTGGTTTAGCAAAATAATTTATTGAGTGCCTCCACTTAATAACTAAACTATTGTTTATAAGAACAAAGTTATCTATATCAGTTTGATATACGTTGTATATGAAAATATATTACATTCTCCTCTCATGAGTGTTTTTGGGTCAAGAACCAAATAATTCCATCTTATTATTATTAATGTGCGGTGTATATTTTGATTAACACCATAACGCACAAAGATGGGCTTTCAAAGTTGAGGAAGCAAGTTAGTTTTTCTAATATAAGTGGGAGACAGGATAAACAGTTGAGAAAAAATTACTTGGAATGGATTATCATTTGTACATCTAGATCCTCGAATAAGATAATATGAACTTGAAATTCATAAAAAGATCATTCATCTGCAATATATTGCAAAGCATGCCAGACGCACTTGCTGACACAAAGAAAGTAACTATATTCTCATTGCAAATACTCTTATTAGATTAAGTCCTAGAAGGACAAAGTCTATGGTCCGCTTAAAGCGTATAGACAAATCGGTTTCAAATAAAATTCTTTATGAAGAAGATGAGCAAATGATCAAATGATCATAATAAGGAGGCAAGTGATCTAGAAGATCACATGACATAACACTTCATAAAATCTCAGGAGAGGTTCAGGTACCTGAAAATATGAATGAAGAGATCTCTATGTTATGTCTTATGAAAAAAATATTGGAACCGATATAAAATGTTCGTCGTCGACATCTATGATATTGCTAAGTATAGATGATGATCTTAAGTCTGTCGAATACAGACACAAAAAATATTGGCCAAATGGAAGAGATAAAATTCGAATAGAATTGATTTCATATGTAAGACATGTAGTTTTGGATTTGCAGTTCAAACACTTGAAAGTATAAAGTCAATGGTGTGTGAAATTGCATTTATCTCTCTTATATGTCTAGCATGATATAAAAACTTGATATGCATCTAAAGTCCATTCATATGGCTTATATGATTTAACTTATATGAAAATCTATGAAGAATTAAAATTGCTTAAAGCATATAAAATTCTTGGTCATGAAGTACTACATCCTAAGTACAATTTGTGCACATTTCTATCTTGTTATAATTATAAGCATGACAATATGATAGCGGGGATTTTCAAGGTGCAACATATTCACTGGGGTTAATATGGTTGATTTATTCACCAAATCCCTACTAATGTCAACCTTCAAGAAGCTAGTGCACAAGATTTGGATGCGAAGACTCAAGGATGTGAATTGATGCTCTCATCAAGGGGAGTTAATACGTCTTGTACTCTTTTCTATTATAAGGTTTTGTCCCACAGAGTTTTCCTTGCAAGGTTTTTAATGAGGCAACCAAAAGACGTATTTCTAAACATGTGTACTCTTTTTCCTTTTCTAGAATTTTTTTTTCCATTGAGTTTTATTTTAGTTAAGGTTTTAACGTGGCACATTATCTGTTGAATAGACATTCAAGGGGGGTGTTATAAATAAAATTGTATTTAAGGTGAATGTCTATATTTTAGAGAGATTTTAGGATTGTTACTTGGTGGCTAAGTCACTTTTTCTCTATAAATAAAGGAGTTCTATTCCATTGTAATTCATCTAAAAGCAATAAGAATTCTCTCTTTCTTTCTTTGCAATATTCTTCTTTATTATTTTATTTCAGAATACAAAATGAAAAACTCAATATGAAATCAAAATGGTGATACTTTCTATCTTTAGAAAATACATATAAACATTGTCTTAAACTCGTGAAGTTACAGTGACGTAGCAATGAAATACAAATAAAATAAGGGACAATAGCACTTTTAGTCCCTCACTTATTGATAATTTCCAACTTTGTCCTTGCAATATATGATTAAAAATATTTATTCGTTAATTCATTAAAACATGTGTCTTTGATCCCTCTATGTAGGAAGCGTTTTACATTTAGACCAATTTATTTATTTTTAATCAAATATAGATTGACAAGACAAAATTAACATAACATAAAGACAGTCAAATGATGTAATGATTTAAATTTTTGAAGATTCACAAGCTGCTGAATCAGAAGTGCACATTTCATATAGTTGGAACTCAACATAACCACTAACAATCCTAATAGACTAGCCTCATTCTGGAGCGTCGTAGAGAAATTCCCAACTACCTCCTAACCTACAACCTTAATGTTCGATCTCCACAACTTTCTAGCTAGGGCCATGCTGAAGCCACACCATATCCTGCCTGATCACCTCTCATCAATACTTTTTAGGCCGCCCTTTACCTCTCCTCATGCCCACCAAACACCTCCTCATCGGTGCATCTGGGCTTCTCCCCTGAATGTGCCTGAACCATCTGAACTTTGCTTCCCACAACTTGTCATTCATGGGGGCCACGCCCACCTTCTTCCGAATATCTTCATTCCTAATTTTATCCATCTAAATACATTTCTTTTATGGTACATGAAAAAATGCACTTTTGTACTAAAGTATTACCTAAATATTAACCTATTATTTCTAAAAATGGGGACTCCCAAATTTGGGGCTAAAGGCCATCTTCAACCTTGACCCCAATTTTTGTCCCCATAATGGAAATTTTTCCATTTTGGAGACAACTAACTCCAACCATTTCCCCATTTTTACCCCAAAAAATAATATTCTTTTTTATATTCTTCTCTCTCTTCTATATTATATTATTATCGTTCATTTCAATTTTTATTTTTTAAATTCTATTAAACAATTTCATCTTTTATTTTCATTAATTTGTAATTTCCATTAAAATAATTTCATAAAATTTTAAATAATATAATTTGTACGCAATTATTATAGATTAACTAATAATTCATATAAAAGTGAAATCATTGTGATACAAGATTAATCAAATACATATTACATAACAATAAAATTCAATCGAAATACTGCATAAATATTCAACTTCAACCTCTAGTATTATCGCATAAATGATCTATTAATGCATTACGAAGTGCAAAATGAGTTTTTTTGTCCTTAATTCTTCTATGTCGAGCTAAAAATTCTTGAAATCGTTGATTTTCATCTACTGCCATTTATACTGTTGGAGGTGGACCTTCCAAATCATCTTGAATTGGTGCGTTAAGATCATGCTCATTCTCGATTATCATGTTGTGCAGTATAATACATGTAGTCATTATATCATGTAGCACTTCTTTTTGCCAAAAACGTGAGGGTCTTGCAACAATTACAAATCGTTGTTGCAAAACTCCGAATGCACGTTCAACATTTTTTCGACATGATTCTTGTTTCATCTCAAAATATTTCTTCTTTGCCGAACGTGGCTCACGAATAGTTTGCACAAGGGTTGACCATTTTGGATATATACTGTCAGCTAAATAATAACCCATATTATATTCTTGTCCTTGAATAACATAATGAGCGGGAGGAGCAATACCTGCAGCAAGATCGGAAAACAAATGTGATGACTCTAAAACATTAATGTCATTATTGGTGTCGGACATACCAAAATATGCATGCCATATCCAAAGGTCATAATCAGCCACAACTTCAAGAATAATTGTTGGGGATCCACTACGACCTGCATATTGTCCAGCCCATACTGTTGGACAATTTTTCCATTTCCAATGCATGCAGTCTAGACTGCCTAGCATTCCTGGAAAGCCATGTTGTTCACCGATGTACAGAAGCCTTGCAATGAAGATAAAATAGGATAAGAAAAAAATCCATCGGACGGTTGAGATTGTAACGAAATCCACTCGACGACTAAGATCAAAATAAAATCTATCGTCTTGAATAATGTGTAGAGATTATTTTATTATGAAGATAAAATAGGATAAGGATAAAATCCATCGGACGGTTGAGATTGTAACGAAATCCACTCGACGGCTAAGATCAAAATAAAATCTATCCTCTTCTTATCTACTAAATTACTGTGTCTACTGAAATCTCTATATATTGAGGTGACAACATAACCTTCTTTAATCACAATTGACTTTTATTTTACTTTAAACCGATAATTAACTTTTCCTCTAATCAGTTGAAAAAATGTCTATTCGATCTGCAAGATACTCTGTAAACGAAGATATTCTATTATGTAGAACACATTTAGATGTTTCTCAAGATCCAATAACGGGCGTCAATCAATCCAGAGATCAATTTTGGGGTCGAGTCGCAGATGCATACAACAATACAAAGGAAGATTTTTGGGAGATTCGCACCAAGAAATCGTTGCAAAGCTGAATGCAAATGATTGAGAAGGCAGTAAAAAAATTAAACGAATGTGTACGTGAAGTAGAAAATTTGCGTCCTAGTGGTGCTTCTGAGCAGGATGTTGTGAGTATTTATTTTGTAGTTACTTATATTTTATTTGTAAATATATTTACTTACTGTTTTTTTTAATATTGCAACTTACACAAGCAAAAACTTTACTTATGCAAGATCCGAACTTGAAAAAAGGCTTTAAATTTGATCATGTGCGAGTTATAATGAAGGATTTTGAGAAGTTTAACGATGACGATTTTGGAAGGAAAAAACCAAGAAAGCAAGGGCATGCTAATATATCATCGGACTCTGAGAATCCTACCCCTGATTCACCCTATTTATCATCTCCTACTTATCATCATTTTCACTAAATTTAAATGAGGATGTTGCAGGTGATTCCACATCATCACAACGGCCTAATGGGGTGAAGAAAGCAAAAATGAAGAGAAAAATTGAAGAAGATTATATGAAGACAATCCAAACAGAAAATAATCGGATGGTTGAGGCGATGAATAATGCAACCGAGGCAAAAAAAGCAAAAAAAGCAGTTATGGCTGTTGAAAAAGAAAAAACTAAGATTAAAAGAAATGAAAGAAGAAAATAAAGTTTTAACGATGGATGTGGATTCTATTGTCGATCCGGCTTGTCGTGAATTTATGCGACAAGAACAACAACGAATAATTTATAAAAGAAGTCAACAATATCAACACTCACAACCACAACAATCCTCGACGCCATTCACTCAATACTACAATGATTTTGGTGTACCTGGAGACGACGTACCTCCTAACTAAGTTATTCTGCTATTTATCGTAGTTTAAATTTAATGTATTTTCAATTTTCATGTATTTCCATTTTTAATGTATTTTCATTTAATGTATTTTCAATTTTAGCAACATCTAATATTTCATATTTGCACAATTTATTTTTTGAGATGATTATATATTTTTTGTACAATTATAACTTATAATAAAATTAACTTACAATTTTACATAAAAATAATAAATGCACGAAAATTAATTTATCAAAATTATACGCCAAAGTTAAGATGTAAATTAATATTATAAAGATATTACATAAACATAATTAGGTATATTTAAAGAGATAAATTAAAAAAGTTAAATAATAATAAAATATAGGTGAATAGTAATGGGGGAGATGAATAGTGTAACCACATATTTGAGAAAACATTATTCACCCCCATTACGGGGGCAAAAACGAGGGTGGGTTGAAGCTTGTTTACCCCAAATTTTTTTCCCATTATGTAAAAATGAGGTAAGGTTGGAGATAACCTAAGGCACAAGCCTTATTAGTATTAACATTGGAGCCAACCCTGATATTTGAGAGATTCAAAATGCAAATTTTCATAAAAATTGACAAACCAGAAAATAAAAAAAGGACATAACAATTAAGATAAAAAAATAATACAAAACACACCGTGTATTTCCATATTTATGACGCCTTAAAGGAAAAGGAGACGATAAATATATGAATTTGGAAACACGAGGAAGAAAAAGGAGTTGGGTCTAATATATGGGTTCAGAAAAGAGGAAGTGGTAGGAAGACAGTGGATCATTTTTCACCGAGAAATTTGGTGGGTATGATAAAAATTGCAAATGGTCCTTAATTTATGGGGTAGAACAATTTTGATCTTTAATATATATCCCCCTGAACATACATAATTTTTATTGTTTGCAAAAAAGTGAACAATTTAATCCACGATCATAAACTAACTAACATTTTAGAATTTGATGTTAAATCTAATGAAGTCCTCTTGCGCACTTCAACAAAAAAAAAGCTACTTTCTTAGGTCACTTTAATTAATTTTTTGATATTCTTTTTTGGTGATCCACGATATTTAAGTTTTTCAGATATGAAGAAGGAATTAATTTTTTTTCTCTAAAGTTGCCCTTGGAGTAAGGAGCTTATTGATATTTATTATATTTTTAACGAACACATTTAGATTAATTTTATTATTAATTAATACTAAAAATATGATTACTTAATATATATAAAAAAAATTAAAAAATCAATTAAAGTGGATCGAGTTGTCATAAACAATTGAACCTCTCGTATGATCTATTAGCTCTAACATATAGAAGAGAAACGAAGAGTTAGATTTTTCGGCAAAAATCACTTGTAGCCCGCAAACAATTCACATTCGGTAGTTACAGAAATATATAAAAAATTTATATAATTTTTTATATATAACATACAGGAATATATATATATAAAAAAAATTATTTTGGGCTATTATTTAGAGAGTATTCCCTCTCACTTAGCTTTTTGGTGCAATTAACGTCTTTATTTTTATATTTTATAAAATTATTTGCATTTTGTGTTTAATGTATACACCAGCACAAAACCCTAAAAGAAGCACAGTGGCAGTGCCGCATGCGTATCGTTCGTGTTCTTACTACGTGCGCGTTTTCCCTTCGCCACCGCGTAATCTCCACTCATCTTCCTCACACTCGTTCATTTCTAAAACCCTACACCGGAGCATCTCATTCTTCCGCAACAATGGCCGCCGCCGCCGAAGACTCACTCCGCCAAGTTCTTACTCAGAAGCAATCGAGCATCGAGTTTCAAGGTAACGCCGTCCGCCAATTAAAGTCGTCCGGTGCATCCAAGCCGGAAATTGAAGCCGCCGTTCAAGCTTTAAACGCGTTGAAGCTCGAGAAATCATCCATTGAGAGCCAGCTTCAAGCCGTTGCCGGCGGTTCGTCATCCGCCAGCAGAGATACGTTCCGTCAGAACGTTGTTAACACTCTCGAGCGCCGTCTGTTTTATATTCCGTCTTTCAAAATATATCGTGGCGTCGCTGGCCTT
The DNA here is from genome assembly GCA_005239525.1 of Nicotiana knightiana. Taxonomy (NCBI): domain Eukaryota; kingdom Viridiplantae; phylum Streptophyta; class Magnoliopsida; order Solanales; family Solanaceae; genus Nicotiana; species Nicotiana knightiana. Next base: position 111,823 of record ML425917.1, read on the forward strand.
TATGATTACGGCCCCCCTGGCTGTTCTGTCAAGTCCAATGTACTCGCCTTCTGGCGTCAGGTTAGCTTCACACACTCCGTGCTAGTGTTTCAGTATCTGATTAAATATATTCTAAGTTGAATGCTTAAATTCCACGCAGTAAGAGCTGGCGGATTTGCATTTTGATTCTCACGAACAATTCATATATGTTGAAAGAGTTTAAGTTCTATGCACTCACAGAGTAATATTGACACAATCAGGTCACGTATTAGGTAATTACTGGAAATTTTTAATGTTAATGGTTAATTGGTAATCTAGTATAAATGGTAACTAGTCTTCTCACTGAAAGTTTTATGTTCAGTATGTATATAACTTAAATCCTTAAATAACCTTAGTTATTTCTTCATTTATCGTGTGTGTGTGTGTGTGTGTGGGCGATAACCAATATTTAGAAAATTAACTTAAACAAAGGTGACCACTTGATAAAAGAACCTTGGATAAGATAGGTAACCATAGTTCCACGAGGGATATAAGTGTGCCTCACACCTTCCAACCAAATGAACTTCCTTACTTAGAATCATTAGGCTTAAAGACCAGTTGAGTTAAACAAATTCAAAGGGGCTCATTTTGTAAAAGTAAATTAAGAATCTCAGAATAGTCGTATCAGGTGACGTAACACACTATAAAAGGAAGTAAGTGTTTTTGGGATATTTTGAATAACAAATTGAAAGGGGTTAGAAATGTGAAATATATGACCAAAAGACAGGAAGCTGTTGCATGAAACTGGTTAAAAGACCCAACTCAAGTTTTGGATCTGCTAGGCTTTATATTCACCTTCTCATGGTTTTTAGACTTTTGTTTTCTTGTCACTTTCCAGCATTTTGTTTTGGAGGAGAACATGTTGGAAGTTGACTGCCCATGTGTGACCCCTGAGGTTGTCCTTAAGGCATCAGGTCACGTTGAAAAGTTCACTGATCTTATGGTTAAGGACGAGAAGACAGGAACATGTTATCGAGCTGATCATTTGCTCAAGGATTATTGTAAAGAAAAACTTGAGAAAGACTTCAGCTTGTCTTCGGAAAAGGCTGCAGAGTTGAAGCACATTCTTGCTGTCTTGGATGATCTCTCTGCTGAGCAGCTTGGTGCCAAGATAAAGGAGTATGGTATAACTGCACCGGATACAAAGAATCCACTTTCTGATCCTTATCCATTCAATCTAATGTTTCAGACATCCATTGGTCCATCTGGCGTTAGCCCAGGGTGAGAATCATGTTTTTAAATCTATTAGTTACAGTGAACTTAACCCCCCAAAAAATCTATTGCTTTAGTGACATGTTTGGTGTCAATTCGTTTATTATGGTGGAGCTCTTGTTCTAAATAATTCACCTTTTATGCTGAGTAATCTTTCCTTTTTCTCCCCCC
>ML425917.1:113229-146509 GCA_005239525.1 Nicotiana knightiana
CCCCTTACTTAACACAGTTCCATTTGAACTTGAGAGTCTGTCATCTCTTAGGAAGTCTCGGAACTAGCTATGCTGGTTATTATACGATTGTGGTTCTTTTAAAGCTCGTCTCACTTAAGTACTACTCTTTTCTCATGATGCAGGTATATGCGTCCTGAAACAGCACAAGGCATATTTGTAAATTTCAAAGATCTTTACTATTATAACGGAAATAAGCTTCCCTTTGCTGCTGCTCAAATTGGTCAGGCTTTTAGAAATGAGGTCATGAGCCATTCTTTTGATTTGAGAAATGAAAATGTCTTTCTGCAATTCCTTTATGTTTATTATTCTGGATATAGTTATCCTATGCGTGTTGGTAAACCATGGAACCTGATTAAGCTAATTAAGAAACTCTTTTCTCCATCAGATGTGCTGATCATGTTGCAAAAGGAATTAATCGTTGTAGAATTTGTCTGTGCAGATATCTCCTCGACAAGGTCTTCTCAGAGTGCGTGAGTTCACTCTGGCAGAAATTGAACATTTCGTTGATCCCCAGGACAAATCTCATCCAAAATTTTTGGATGTTGCAAAACTGGAGTTTCTGATGTTTCCTAGGGATGAACAAGTGTCTGGGCAATGTGCAAAGAAACTTCAGCTTGGTGAAGCTGTTTCTAGTGTGAGTTTCCTTTGTGTCTTCATGCTTGTTCGTCTTGTTTGTGCTTGTTTATGCAGGCCTTAACTTCACTATTTAAACCAACTTTGGGCAGGGAATTGTCAATAATGAAACACTCGGATACTTCATTGGGAGAGTTTATCTTTTCCTAACACGACTTGGTATAGACAAAGAGCGTCTGCGTTTCCGTCAGCATCTTGCAAATGAGATGGCTCACTATGCTGCAGATTGTTGGGATGCTGAAATTGAGAGTTCTTACGGTTGGATTGAATGTGTTGGGATTGCTGATAGATCTGCATATGATTTGCGTGCCCATTCGGTAAAAGTTTAACCTTGCGTTTTAGCTTATTTAACAAAGTGTATTGATAGCTGTAGTTTATCCGAAAATCTGTTCCTACTTTATGAATGAACAAAGAATTTTGTTGGGAAAACACACTCAAACCACTTCTTCAACAATCAGTTTTATGAAAAAGCATTTTGCTAGGGCTTTTTGAAAAAGTTAAACAAACATGTTTTTGGGAAAATTTTGCAAGATATCTGAAAAGGTTCCACTAACAAACCCCACCTAGATCTTTTATTAAGTATTTACTTTACATGTCTAATAACATTATCCAGCATTTCGATGAGGATAAGGGGGCAATGCCGTATTGGTAATGTGGATTCTCAGCTCTCTCTGTGTTTTATTCTTATTCATATTTGTATAACTGCTAACTTTTTCACTCCCTAGTGTTTCTCCTTAAATATGCTTCAGTCATTACTGACAGAAACCAATGTATTCCATCTGTACTATCCATCTCAAATAATAAGCATTTAGTGATGTGATTGTCAAGGTAGACCTTTTCAAAAATATTATAATGTTGCCCGCTCCTACCCACTCTGGGGTACCATAGCATGTTGGGAATTTCACTTAAAAACTTAAAAAGGACTCTCCAGGCGGTTACCTTTTCAACAAAAAGAATTTGAAGTGTCAAAATATATTTTTGACTTCTTAAAATATTCTCCTCCTTGGTGATCTGGATATTGTATTGCACGCATTGATAACATGTTGGACATTTTTTTATGACAGGAAAAAAGTTCTGTAGCTCTTGTGGCTCAGGAGAAATTCTCAGAACCAAGAGAAGTAGAGGTTGCTGTTAGTTTAGCGAAGTTGCATTCATGAATATGGTTTGTATGCATGTTGGCAACCATCTGACTTCAATTGTTTGTATAACATCAGAAACTGGTAATAACACCTATGAAGAAGGAGCTCGGACTTGCATTTAAGGGCAACCAAAAGATGGTGACTGAATCCTTGGAGGTAGCTTGTGCATTCACTCCCTCACGCTATTTCAATTGCATTCAAACATCTGTCACGTTTACCGCAATGAAGTGTTTGACAAACCTACATTTGTTTGTTTAAAATGAAATTTGCAATCAGTGCTAATTGCAACACTATGTTCTTGTTATAATTTCTGCTAGTTTTCGAATGCTAGTGATTTTATTGGAAATTCGATATTCAATTGATTTCTGCTTAATTTTTTCCCTTGTTCCATCTGAAGAGAGTTTAGGAAAAAGAAGGGAAAATGCAAAAGGAAATGTCTTTTTCTATAGAAGTTAGTGCTGGGAAGATTTACAGTTGGCTTCTTCATCAGTTGTAAGGTCTCAAGCAACCTGACAGTTCTTAGTTACTAACCCATCTAGCCATTGGGAAGGAAAGGGGTCTGTTAATTTAATGAATGATTTTATTGTGATATGAGGTTATGTTATCATAAGCAAATTTAGAGATATCCATTTTGATTTGCAATTGATATATCAAAATAAAAATCTATTAGGATTCACTGCTAGAACTGGAAATTCTTAAGTATGCTGATTTTGTAAGATGTTTAGGTAATATTTATTAGGTTTCTGCTGTAATGAAACTCATTATTGATTGGTTTAACAGAAAATCATTCTAAAAATAGAATAAGATGCCACAGTCTCTCTTCTCAGCTAAGCTAGATTTACTCGAGCAGAACAAGCATGGGGTCTACCTCTTTTTTGAACAAAATAGAGATATACCTAGTAGATCTTGAAAAGGGACCTACGGCTGGTTATTCGAAGCTGAAGCTGGAAAGGACGCTGATAGGTAAATATATGCCAGCATAAAGAATGGCAGATAAGTTTTGATTTTGGAGCTCTGCTTTAGAGCTGTAAAATGTACCGGCGGTAGTTGGTTGATGAATAATGGCTAGCGGTCAAGAAGAAGTGTCATTGCTTTCGAATAAAAGATTGGTTTTTCATATTTATCAAGAAGAAGTGGTAGTAAATAATTGCAGAAATCATAAGTACCACTGGAAATAGAGGAAAAGTTTAGTAATGGTGTCCTTCCTAGAATCTGTACTTGCGAGTATCCAAAATCAGTTTCTCAAAGCTAAGATGTGTAGTATTATAATTTCATTGAGCAGGCTCTTTGATATCAATGACGTCAAATAGCAAATTTCTTTTTCCTTTTGGTAGATGAAATTAATTGCAAACATATTGTTGGTTACATCTTAAATTTGGATGGTGATATCTCACCTTTCCATTTTCCCTGTATGTAGTGCGATTTCTTCTTGTTTTGATCTTTAACCACCATTCTCTAACAACAACCGATTTATTTTCTTTCATCAAGATTGGTTCTTTTACCCACAACTGTTTCCTTATGTACCAGAATTGGAGGTTGTTTTTTTGCCATTATTAAATTGGCTAAGATTCAACTGTGATACTGAAAAACTTAGGCGAACATTACGACATAATACTGTGTACTGTTGGTTCCTTGAATTCTTCAGAATCCTCTGCAGGATGATGAGAGAGACTCCTTTGATCTCCTTATATGTCCTCTATAAACTAGTGATGGATTGGGGGGATTATGCATGTGTTGATTTGATATTTAACTGCCACTTGCAAATCTGTTATTGATTGTCCTTTTCAAGTTTAAATGCCAAAGTTGTTCATAAATTCTTGACCCCAAAACCCCTCTTGAACAGCAATTGAGGTTGAAAATAGCCTCAGCAGTCTCAACTCACTGTTATTGTGGTACTATCTAGCATGCCTGACCTAGCCTCATGGTAATGTTAGATAGTGCCACAGTACTAGTGAGTTGAGTCTGCTGAGGCTATTTTGCCTTTTTAAATTTTTTAGGCTTATGAATGGATGTAGAATGACAGTTCATTTGACAAAAAACTGCTATGTTTTGGATTTAGATAATTATAACCAGGGCTTTATAATGGTTGTGCACAGTTGTCAACCGAAATTTAACCTAGAGAAGCTCTCAATCTAACTAGAGTATCGACTTATTTGCCATTCTTGAATAAACTCAATTTGCCGATGTTTACTTGACTCCATTAAAAAACTTGCAATAATTTCAGGAGCTAGAAAAAAAAGACACTAATAAAAAATTCGATTTTATAGATCTTTTTTTCCTCCAGTATTTGATAAGCTACATTTGATAGAAAGAAAGCAATGCTGATTTGTTCTTCTTGCTTTTGTTAACACCAGGCAATGGAAGAAAAGGCGGCTATGGAGATGAAGGCTGATCTGGAATCCAAGGGAGAGGTAGAGTTCCATGTATGTACTCTTGGGAAGAATGTCACCATTAAGAAAAGCATGGTCTCTATTTCCAAGGAAAAAAAGAAAGAGCACCAAAGGGTGTTTACACCTTCAGTGATTGAGCCCTCATTTGGAATTGGGCGGATAATATATTGTCTTTATGAGCATTCATTCTACACAAGGCCAAGTAAAGGTGGAGATGAGCAGCTAAATGTGTTCCGCTTCCCACCACTAGTGGCTCCCATCAAATGCACTGTTTTTCCACTGGTTCAGAATCAACAATATGAAGAAGTTGCCAAGTTAATCTCAAAGTCTTTGACTGCTGCTGGAATCTCACATAAGATCGATATAACAGGTATGTTGCTAAGAGTATTTTGATTGATTCCTTTTGTGCGGTGCTTCGTTTGGAACTTAATGCAAATGGTATCACGAGATGAGGAGAGTGAAACACTGTTAGCTTTAGTCCTATGTGCAATGGTATTTCTGCCCTTCATTGTGCCCTCACGTACTTTTCACTTTCCCCTGTAAGAGAGACGTGAATACTGTCAGAACCCATAATATGGATGATACATGCGTTGAGTACATATTTGGCCGTCAGACTTCGAGTCCGGTCAGAACCCATAATAAATCAGGGGCGGATTTATAGGCTTAATTATGGGGCACGTGAACCCATGGTCTCTCCGTAAAATTAGATATTTTATGGACATATTTTTTGAAATTGGTATAATATTAAGGGTTGGCACCCATGCTCCAAGAAGATTGAATGGTGCACTTGGTTGAATGTTGAGTTATTGTCCAAGAGGTATAGGGATCAAATCCCACTAGATAACATTTTTTCCTCCTTTTTTTAGTAGTGCACCCATGTACTGGAAATCCTAGATCCGCCTCTCCATAATATGGATGATACATGCTTTAAGTACATATTTGGTAGTCAGACTTTGAGTCCGGCGTGATACCTTTATTTTTTCTCCTTTCCACACCTTAATAGACCTGATAAAATTTTGGATCATTCTTTGTAGCTTGTCCAGATGGTTTTGTGTATAATTTGTTTCTATGTATCTTCTATGCACAGTTGCAGCTCCTTCCACTTCAAAAGTTGCTTTTGTTTCTTTTCTCTTAATTTATATTCTATTTACTCTGCCATTCTTGTGGTAAGAGTTCTATCCAAGAGAGGTGACAGTAAAGAATGTTATTCTCGTTGCATGTGGAAGCATATTGGCGTTATCTGCTCTGATTGGTGCTATATGATTATGTCAGTTAGATGCTCCCTGCTTTATTAAAAATAGATCAGTGTGTGGCCTTTACTGTAAGAAAAGGGTCAAAGGGTAATTTGACTTATCTTACCTTCTGGTGCAGTATCCACGTGTTCCATACTAATTGCTCTCGCTTACGTTTGCAGGTACTTCTATAGGGAAAAGGTATGCAAGAACAGATGAACTTGGTGTTCCCTTTGCCATCACTGTTGATTCGACGTCATCGGTGACAGTGCGAGAGAGGGATAGCAAAGATCAGGTCCGGGTGAGCACGGATAAGGTCGCATCAGTTGTGAGGGAAGTGACTGATGGAGTGAGCACATGGGCGGATGTGTTGAAGATGTATCCTCTACATTCTTCTGGAACTGCAGAGGAGTGATATCAAATGACGACATACATTGCAGAGAAGTGAAGATGTATACTCCACATTCTTGAGGAACTGCAGAGGAATATCAAATGATAGCATTCATACCATTATTGTCACTTTCAGAATTGTTTATCCCTTGTCCTGAATTCAGGAATTTTTGGACCTATTTAACTGGGTTAACTTCTCTTGGCCCAAGGTTAATTTGACTTCTTTTAATTTTTCTCACTACTAATACTCAATGTACTGTGAGATAAATTTACAAGATGTATTGCTATTGAGAGTTGACAAGAATGGAGAGAGGTAGAAGTATTTTGTTCACTTGGTGCGTTCTTCATGGTAAGAACATCATACTTATATAAGCGCTCCCTGGGGTTTAGTTCAAGTTGCAAAGATTGAGGGACTTGTGGCTTATGTCACAGGTTCGAGTCCTACGACATGCGAACTAAGCCTAGTATTTAAGCGAGGAAAGGTAGAGGAGCGCGTCCATTATCTTGAAGTTTCAAAGGTTGTGATTGGTTCTAAGGGCTGGCCCTTGAGGTATAGCAATGGGGAATATTTGTTGCAAATGTCTGTTATTCGGAAAACTCAAAGTTCTGGGCTGGTCTTGTAAAATCACGCGTCAATTTGTATTTAAACCTAACTTTATTGTGAAATATATTAGGCTTTTTCACATCAGTCTGGCGGCCAAGTTACAATTATTAGTGGTAAGTAACAGATGGATCAAGTCATCAAGATATAAGGAAACGTGGCTAAGGCCTCATTTGTTTTTTTTAAGATTAAGACGTCTGAATCTGAATACAGATTTGAATATCAAGATGTATGTTAAGATTAAAACATCTGAATCTGAATACACATCTGAATATATTAAGATGTGTATTAAGATCAGAATAGAAATAATTAAGACTGTTTGATTTTTAACATCTGAATGTATAAAATTTATCTTTATTTAAAAATTAATAAACATAAAATTCAAATGAAATACTAACTGATCTAATATTCTATCAATAAAATATATAATTTTTTAAAATATGATAGTTGTTGATGGTGATGGCTAACGGGTGAATGCCGACTAGAAGCGGTCGTTGGTGATAGTTTTGGTTGATGACGGTGGTTCATGCTAGTAGCTAGTAGTGATTGGTAGTGGTGACGATTATGATTGAGGATGGTGGTGGTGGGTGGTGATATTTAATAATGGCGGGTGGTGGTAGTAGTTGTGACTGAGAAAGATGGTGGGCGGTGGTAGGTTATAATAATGGGCAGTGTCGGTTGTGGTTGTTGATGGTGATGGGGTGGTCAGTTGTGGTAGTTAAGGTGGATGAGTGTTGATTGTAGGTGAGAATGATATATGATGGTCGGAGTGGTGGGGATAATGGGTGGTGATGGTCGATAATGGTGGCGTCAATGATTGAGGATGATGGTGGCTTGGTGGTGGTGGTCGTGGTCGTAGTGGTTGAGTATGGTAGTCGTGGTGGTGGTGGTGGCATAGTGGTAGTTGATAATGGGAGGAGGTGGCGGCAGTTAATAATGAATATGTGATAGCATCTTAATGAAATTAAGTCTCTGTTATAGATCTTAATCATACAGACCTATTCAGACCCATTAAGTGGTTGTGAAGTAAAAAAAACAAACACACTTAATGATTAAGATCTGAATAATTAAAATTCAGACTTTAAAAACAAACGCACTTAATGTCTGAGATCTGAATGATTAAGATTCAGACCTCCATTAAGTGCAAACAAATGAGACCTAAGAGTTCGTTTAGGAAAAAGAAAGAAAAATATTAAATTACGAGGGATAATTTGAAAAATATAAATTTATTTTAAGGTTATTTTTGTCTTGAACAAATTAATGTTCTGCTTTTTGCAAGAAGTTAGAATTTGTAGCTTCTCCCCAAAAGCAGAAAAATTGTTGTTGTTGCTCAAAAGTACTTTTTTTAATTTTGGCCAAACACCTTAATTTTTTTAATAAAAAAATACATCTTTTAACAAAAAAAAGTACTTTTGGCCTCCTAGAAGCTTGTTCAAACGGACTCTAATTTAATTCAGATTAAAAGTATGAACGTCCATTCGAAAAAAAGATATTTTTTTGCAAAAAAAGAGATAATGAATATAAACACGCCGAGTTTAGTCAATATAGGAAAGAAAGAGTGAAATTGAGGTGCAATGAAATGCCTAAATACAAACAGTTTAGATCCATGCTTGTTGTTATAGAAGAAATACAAATGATAGATGATGTGTTACACTGAGGATGGTTGAAATGAAAAAGCGCTACAAAGATATTATGTAATAAATATCTTTCAAAGTGAAAGTTAAACTAAAGTTATAAAATCGTCAATACTATATAGAATGCGTTCGTTTGCTAAGTTTTAGACATTCAAAAGATGAATGTCGAGAGATGCGAATGTTATGATGAAAGTACGTGTCACGATCCAATTCCGGAGTCGTGATGGCGCCTCATCACTTCGGACAAGATTCATGCCCAGGGAAAATCTATCTCTCATCACTTCGGACAAGATCCATGCTCAAGGAAGATCCATCTCTCAATATTTGCGCTCACTGGGGGTGTAAAGACTCCGGAGGGGCCCTAGTGGCCCAAGCGCCATATCAAGCCAACGACGGCATGATTTAAATATCACTGCAGTGTGCAGTCCATTCTCATAACTGTCTCAATAACAGGCTCTCGGCCTCACTTAGTCATTACTCTTCAGTCTCCCTCACATGGATCACAAATGCCTCCATCAGCTCGAAACAGTGATAAATATGCGTGTAATTAACAATACTGAGACTGAGATATGAAAATGATATGCTATAACCGGACTGAGTATATGACATCAAATAATCACAACATGAGACAACAATATACGACCACTCGGATCTCAGCATTTCCGGCGTGAAGCCTAGCATTTATACTTAACATGATTTCTAACATGTTCACAATTACCACATTAATAGATGCACAAATATCATCATGGAATAATCACTAAGCGGGGCCATGGGATAAGCCAGGTCATTATTACCCGGTGCACGCCCTCACGCCCGTCACTTGGCATGTGCGTCACCTCAACAATAGCCATAGATCATTTAGCTCAGGGTTTCGAACCCTCAGAACCAAGTTTGGAAACGTTACTTACCTCAAAACCGGCTAAAAACTATTCCGCAGTGCCTTTGCCTCTAAATCCGGCCTCTGAGTGCTCCAAATCTACCAAGTTCAGATTTTTATCATCAAATTATGCTTAAGGTGTGAATCCCAATCGAAAAATATCAATTTAACTAAAAAATCCGACCCCCGGGCCCACGTCCCAAAACTCAGAAATTTTTACATAAAAGTGTTTTTCATCCTGCCACGATTCCGTACATATAAAGAACACCAAAATCGGAGTTCGTTTGACCCCTCAAATCGACCCCTAAAGGTCTCTTAATCTCAAGCCCTAAAACCCAATTTTTCTACTGTTTTCCCATGAATTTACACTGGTTTTATGCTCTATAATCACCCATAATCAAGTTTTAATGATTAGAACACTTAACTCTATGAAGAAGAAGAACAAGAATTTCCCTCTTCAAAATCGCCCCCCAAGAGCTCTTTGCCGTACAAGAATGGTGTAAAATAAGGGTTAAGTCGCGGAAGGGTTTACTTAATTATGCCCAGTGATTTCTTCACTGCGATCGCGGCAAAAGCCACGCGATCGCGGTTCACAGCAGTTCAACCTCGCGCGATCGCAACCAAATGCACGTGATCGCGAAGACCAATTGACCTCACCCCCACGCGCTGCGACCTAGCTCACGCGATCGCACTTCACCTTCTTCCAAACCTACGCGATCGCAACCCGATTCACGCGATCGTGATGTAAAAAATTTTCCTAGCCCTCAAAGTGTTCTACGCGATCTCAGCCCTTGCCAAGCGATCGCGATTCACAGATCCCTGCTGCACAAAAACCAAAAAACCAGCAATTCTCTAAGTCCAAAAATGCCTGTTAACCAATCGAAATCAATCCCGAGCCCCTCGGGACCCCAACCAAAGTTACCAACACATCCCATAACATCATTCAAACTTAGTTTCACTCTCAAAATACCAAAACTAACATCAAAACACCAAATTTACATCGGATTCAAGCCTAAGAACTTTGAAATTTCTAAAATCCACCAATATTGTCGAAACTACCCAAAACAACTCTGATTCATCTGAAATTTTGCAGACATATCCAAAATGACATTACGAACCTGTTCCAACTGTCGGAATTCCATTCCGTCCCCGATAGCCTATTTTCCAATGCTGACCGGAAATCACCAAAAATTAACTTTCGCCAATTCAAGCCTAATTCACACCGGACATCACAAAGATATTCCGAACACACTCCTAAGTCCCAAATCACCTAACAAAGCTATCCGAGCCATAAAATCCGCATTCCGAGGTCGTTTGCCAATAAGTAAACTCTCAGTTGACTTTTCCTACTTTAAGGCTATTTTTAAGGACTAAGTGGCTAAACTCTCATTACAACCATTCCGATTTCAAGCCTACCAACTCTAACATATCAATAACAGTATAACCAACCTATGACAAGTCGAGAATAGTAATTATAAATGCAGGTTTTACGTAACGACGGACCGGGTCGTTACAGTACGATAATTTGTTTAGCTCGAAATACGAATAACAATTAAACTTGTATAATAGTTTTAAGGATATGTGATCTGATTCAATACCAATTGACAAATAACGAATTAAATAAATGAATTGAACGATAAAAATAAATCAAACCAGTATTGTAGTAATATGTCGACCTCCATTAAGAACATCGGATGTTAAGAACAGTAAAAACAATAGTAAAATGTAAACAAACAAAGAGCAACGTATTATTATTTCTGAGTGAATGTATATGATGATTACAAATGAACAGAGTTCCACTTTATATAGTAGAGGAATCCTAAATAAGGTACAACTCTAATTTCGGAAACAAAATCCACGATTGATGTCAATAACCGGTAGCGGTTCCGTTACTCCCGAGATTCCCGCTGAGATCTATGATCGTTTACTGATATCTCGCCATTTCATTATTCGACGTCAATCATGCCCGATCTTGATCCTTCAGTCTTCGTGTCCTCGAGCTCGAGCTCGCTTCATTATGAGCTTATTCTCGAGACAGTCCCTCGAACCCATAAAATCGGACACACTCAATTTTAACCGTATACATAATTCAATTTTGAAAAGGATAAAGATGATTGGAGTCACCGAAACAGGCAAGTCGCACACATCAATGATAGAATGAGAGAATGTCAATTGAAATGATTTCTTCATGTCATGCGTCTGCCTCCAAATGCATTGGTTTGTATGTGTATAACTATTGTGAGCATACGTATTGAAAGAGTACAAGATAAATCTAAAATCACACACAATATAGTTATCTCGAAGGATCTAAAGTTTTTGAGGATTCGTATAGATTTAGCAAAAGATATTATATAAAGAAAAAATATTTATATAGGCGATACATATTAGTTGGGAATATATTTTAGACCTTAGGTCCTATATATTCTGAGAGTAGTTTAGCATTTTATAAATTCTTACATCTATAGAATATATATAAATTTTAATACTTTTTATTGTACTTACAAATTAACATAAGTTAAGTTCAAATGATATTCCCCCAATTTGTTTGAGACAAACATATAGTACTAATTTTTTTTAACAACAAAAGAAATGCTTACTCCTATTTCTTAAAAAAAGAAAGAAGAAGAAATAAAGTTTATCTCTTATGAAAAATCAAAGAGAGTCAGGAAAATAAAAAGAAAAAAGAATAAAGAAGTCTTATATTTCTCTGCGTTCATTTGCTCCATCATCATCGAAAAGAGAGAAGCGAAGAGAAGACCCAAATCCAGTTAGAACGAAACCCTAAATCACAACTCTCAAAGATGCTACGAATAGCAGGTAGAAAGCTCTCTTCCTCCGCTGCCGCTCGATCTTCATCCGCTTTCTTCACCAGAAATCCTTTCATCTTCACCGATGATTCATCATCTCCGGCCAGATCGCCTTCTCCTACTTCCCTCGCTTCTCAATTTCTCGATCAATTCAGAGGTCAGCTCTTTTCTTCTTTAATTATCATTTAATTTGATCCTCAATGTTCATGTTTCTGATGTTGTTAAAAGTTCGGTTTTTTGTTTGTTGATTTTCTTATTTGATGCTGAATTGTCGGAGATGGAAATTATAGATCTAATTCTAAAGTAGAGGGAATCAGGAGTTTGGAAAAAAAACTGTCGTGATATTTTAATGCTCGTTGTGTAGATCCGGAAGCTGTAGCTGAGAAGTAGTTGTCTTATGTTAGGGGTTAATCGAGAGATGTCCGTGGATTTTTTTTTTTGGTTTTTGTTGTATACTGTTTGATTGAAGATTGCATCTTGGAGTACGGTTTATGCATAATTCATGTTTTGAGCTATCTTATGAATACAGGTAAGAGCTCATGGTCTCATTTTAATAGTACTAATTATTAGATGACACTAAGGTAAGAAATATGTTTGTGCTAACAGTAGTTTTAAAAAGTGACAAGGTTCATGGGGCTTCTTTGAAATGATGTGATAATTTATGGTAAATGAAATCAAATAGCTACGAATTTAGTATAATAAAAATTGAATTTCAATTAAAATAACTATTTTAGCATCCAATATGCAATAATGCCGATGTTAATACAACTTCTCAAAGTTGAGATTCAGAGAAGCAACCGATTCTATTTGGAATCACTTTGTTCACCATTATTTGAAGCGCAAACTTCTCTAAAGCGCATGGGTTCATCCATGAAGCCATAACCCTTGCTTCACTTTGCTTCATTGCTCTAAGCGGCAGAATGACTGCTTTTAATAACATTGGCTAAGACTTTGATTTGGCTTTGAGTGTTAATAGAATTCTGCTCAAAGGTTTGAATTACTGAGGACTGGTAACTATGGTTGGGAGTGAGAAAATGCTTGGGACGATGGCCCCTGCATTGTTGCAACTTATAGTTGCTCCATTTATCAGCCTAGGTAGAATTCTAGCTGTAGTTATCTAATTGTACTTGTATGTAGGAATATTATGAAATTAGATGTTGCAGTCTTGCAGAAATATGCATGTAACATGAAATTATGAAATTAGTCACTAATATAATAATATTTGATATTATTAGACTCATAGAAGTTATACCTTATCCAATATGCTTTTTTTTGGTGGAAGGATACTACACCAATACAGACGGACCTAAAACCGTACTATTTCGTTCAACGTTAATTCTAAGAAAATTAATGTATCATGACCTTTCTTAGACAGCCCTACATTATCTTCACAAAATTATTAAATTCTTGGTCAGACATTCCCGAACAAAAGGATGATTCCATTTTCCCTGCGTAAGAAGATTTATTCTATTCTCTATTTACCCCCAAAAAGGGGGGGGGGGGGGGGGGAGGAAAGGAGGATGGTTTCAGCTCAAGCTTTCAACTTCAGCTGGCAACACAAAGTTTGTCATTGACATTGGAGTTGAAGTAGAACTACCTTGATGGACTAGTGTTAAGTAATTTAGAATATTCATTTTGATGGACCGGAAGTTAATACAAGAGAACCAAAAATGCGCACCAGATTATTGATATGACATGGGATTATGATACAGTCCCCCGTACAACATACCTTTTAGTTTATGCTCATCCAGTGTTGTGAAGAGCGTGAAGCGAGGAAAAGCGACAACCCCCATTTCGCTTAAAGCGAGAAGGGTAGTGCTCACATTTTTGAAGTGAAGCGCAATTTAAAAAAAAAAAATCAAAATAAACACTGCATAAACAACACATGTAACTGTAAGCAAATGTTCAATACTTCAATGTAAAAACTAAAGAGTAGCATCAATTAAAGCACGGAATGAGCATCCTATTCTTTTACAAGATTTTCAAATTCTTGTATTCCACTATCATTATTATATTGCTCGTCATCTTCTTCAACTTCTTCTTCTTCATCAACTAGGGACAAAGTAGCTGCTTCTTTTCCCTTCCTCTGTGAACTTGAAGTTGAGGTACTCCCCCTCAAACCATAAATTCTCTCCCCAATTCCACGCGCCTCAGCAACATCACCCTAAGTGAAATCGGAAGTTTCCTCAGATACTTCTTCATCTGCATGATCTTCCGGGACTCCAGTTAGCCGTTCATTAGCATCATCCATGTTGTCCAAACTAATGGGATCAATTACATTGTGAACAACGCCTCAATGTTCTATTGTGACTAGATCATTGAGACGCTTCAAGGTTACATGTTCAAACACGCTCCAATGCCTGTCACACCCAGATGAGCTACATGTTAGACTTAGAACCTTGATGGCGAACTTTTGTAATTCTGGAGTGGAATGACCATATTGCTTCTACCATTCAATTGTAGAAATAGAACAAGTATTCAAAACATAATATTGATAAAGAAAAAACTTATTAACTATAAAGCAACATATAACCACTCGCTCACCTGGTGACTTCATCTTTCTTTGTCTAATCGCCATGTTTTTTTCAAAAAGTTGTTCAGTATTCCTACAAGTACTAAATTGCTCTGTTATTTTATCTTGCATGGATAAATCAGGTATGAACTTCTCAATACATTCAGTGTATCCCTTCCACAATTCTTCATCTCCTAGAATCCTCTCTTCATTGTCATAAAACTGTTCCGGGTACAAAACAAGCCCAACTACATGCAAAGGGCGATGAATCTGACCGTCCCACCTTTTATCTTTGATCTCAAAGACTCTTTTGTATTTTCTTTGATCACTAAAAGAGTCTTGAATAACCTCCTTTGCCCTATCCATTGCTTCGTAAAGGTAGCCCATTGGTGGCCTTTTGCTCCCCATCCGCCAAGCGAAGCAGTTTAACTAAAGGACCACCAATCTTCAATGCATGAACCACATTGTTTCAGAATGAAGTTGAAAATATAATATCTGCAAATTCTCTCCCTCGAGCTTCTCATCCATAGGCACTACTAATGTACTCTTCTGAAACAAACAACTTTTTCAAATTGCTTTTTTGCTCATACATCCTATGCAAAGTCAAGAAAGCGGTAGCAAATCTTGTCTTTGCATGTTTCACCAAGCTTCTTTGTTTAGTGAATCTCTTCATCATATTCAATAACAAAGGCCTTTGAACAATATAGGAATGCACTCTAATTGCCTGATTAAAGACTGAAGCGACGAAGCATCTTCACCTTCTTCTATTTTATCATCGTCATCATCAAGCAGTGTTGTGAAGAGCGCGAAGCGAGGAAAAGCGACAACCCCCATTTCACGAGAAGCGAGAAGCGAGAAGCGAAGCGCTCGCTTTTTTTAAGTGAAGCGAAATTTAAAAAAAAAAAATTAAAATAAATAGTGCATAGACAACACATGTAATTGTAAGCAAATGTTCAATACTTCAATTAAAAAACTAAAGAGTAGCATCAATTAAAGAACTACGAATAAAGGATATAATAATTGGGCAGAAATTTTGGGCAGAAATTTTGGGCAGAATTTTTCTGAAAAAAATTCGCCAGCATTTCGGCGCTTTTTGGACGTTTAAGAAAAATAAAAAAAAGAAGAAGAAGAAAAATCAAAAGTGCAGAACATACCTGTTGAAAGTTGTTGTACTGTTGAAGAAGAAGAAGAACAACCCTAGTTGATGCTTTGAGATTATTTCAGAAATCAGAAGTTAACGAAGAAGAAGAGAAAGAAATCGCTGATGTTGTTTGAAGAACCCTAGTTTGTCGCTGTTGTTGAAGTCTCGAAGAAGTCCAGACTGTTTAGAATACCAAGTTTTTAATAAAATAGGGCTTTGGGTGTTTAAACAAAGAAGCGGACGCTTCTCTCGCTTCTTCTCGCTTCACCGCTTCTCTGTAAAAAGCGAGAAGCGGTCGCTTTTTCGTACCAGAGTCGCTTTTAATGGCAAAAGCGATGAACTGTTCGCTCCGCTTCGCTTCTCGCTTAAAGCGAGGAAGCGCTCGCTTTTTTAATCACTGTCATCAAGATTATACCGTTCTTGTTCATGAAGCATTTTAGTCTTTTAACTCTTTTTTTTTTAAGGAATGCTTTCAATTCTTCCTTCACATGCTACAGAACTTTAGGACAAGATGCGACATTTGGATCACCACCAACTAGATGCGCTTTTTGACGATAGATTCCCCCATTTGAAATCTTGTCACAAAAAAAAATCTAATTGCCATCTTGCTGGTCTCGCTAACTCTTGCAGAGTAGGCCCAAGCCGGGTCTTTCCTATCTTTTTTTGGTGCCATTAAAAGAACAACTACATAACACATAAGAAAGTTAATATGAACTAATAATAAAGGATATAAAAATAAGAGGAAGGGCAGTATACCATTCTGTTAAAAACTGGACATCATTTCAAACGAAAAAACAGTGAAAGAAGGACTGGGCAACATTTCAACGAAGAGGAGACTGAAAAAGAAGAACTGAAGGGAAAAAAAAAAATTCGCCAGCATTTCGCTGCTATTTGGACGCTGAAACAATGGGAGGAGGAGGAGGAGGAGGAGGAGGAGGTCGTCGCCTCTTTCTCTCTGCCTCTTTCTCTCTCTGTTGGTGCTGGTCGTATGTTTTAATTAAAAGAGCACCTTTTTTAATTAAATAGGTTGGGAGGTTTTAAAACAGAGAAACGCCGGCTTCGGTCGCCTCGCTTCGCATTGTCGCTTCTCGCTTTTTAGTGGGAAGTGCACGCTTTTGCCTACCTGCTACGCTTCAGATAGCAGAAGCATTAATAGGGTCTCCTCGCTTCGCTTCTCGCTTTAAGCGAGGAAGCGACCTTTTTTCACAACCTTGTGCTCATCAAATATAAAGAGTAATCTTTGCATATTTTCTCCCTTGAAAATGCTTAAATTGTTTTATGCATGATAAAAATTCTCCCTTGAAAATACTTACATTGTTTTATGCATGATTAAAAACTAAGTTCTTCCATGTTTGCAATTCCAATCATTATCTCACTATTGACAGGAAAATGAGTAACAAAGAAATGAGTTAAAAAATTTGCCTTTACCTCCAAGTTTGATAGGAGTTTCGAGTTTTAGCTTTTAAATCAGTTGCCTAGTTATATTTTTCGAGGTAATTGTTCATGTTAATATTTCATTAAGGCCTGTTTTGTCTTTAGCCTTCTGATAAAAAAGGTATGTCGCTGTTGGTGGTGTGTAGCCTATTGGAACTTACAACAATTGTTTGTTTCCGGAAACCACAAATGGCCGGTTTCCATGAACAATTTTTCAAACTCATAAAAAGCCATGTTTTTACTTTTAAATTTTGATCAGGTGAATTAAATCGTACAACCCACTTTTTCTAAAACTAGTTCTTAACACACACATTGCTTTCCAAAGGGTAAAATCAAAACAAGAAAAAGATATCAAAATCAATCTAAAACTGAACTGTTTTTCTGAACCAGACAATGGAACTTGGAAACTCTTGTTTTGCTGTTGTTTCTTTGCTTTATTTGGATACCTTGTTGATACATTCTGGAACTGTGGTTGCAATTATTTGGATAGTTGTTAATAAATAAAAAGATTCTTTTGGTAGTTGTTAGCAAACTTCCAACAATTTTCAAATGTTTCAGGTTTCTCATCTAATTCAGTTTCCCCCGCACATCAGACGGGTTTAGTCTCAGATCTCCCAGCGACAGTGGCTGCTATTAAGAATCCCAGTTCGAAAATTGTATATGATGATAGCAACCATGAGCGTTATCCACCTGGTGACCCGAGCAAACGTGCATTTGCTTACTTTGTCTTGACAGGAGGCAGGTTTGTCTATGCCTCGTTGGTTCGCCTCCTGATTCTTAAGTTTGTTCTGAGCATGTCTGCCAGTAAAGATGTCCTTGCACTTGCTTCTCTTGAGGTGGATCTTTCCAGCATTGAACCTGGGACAACTGTTACTGTCAAGTGGCGTGGGAAGCCTGTTTTCATCAGACGCCGCACTGACGAGGACATCAATTTGGCGAACAGTGTTGATCTTGGCTCCCTTCGCGACCCACAACAAGATGCTGAGAGGGTCAAAAATCCAGAATGGCTTGTAGTTATCGGGGTATGTACTCATCTAGGGTGCATACCTCTACCAAATGCCGGTGATTTTGGTGGTTGGTTTTGCCCATGCCATGGCTCGCACTATGATATCTCTGGTAGGATTCGCAAAGGACCTGCACCATATAATCTGGAAGTGCCTACCTACAGTTTCCTGGAGGAGAACAAGTTACTTATTGGTTGAGAAATTATTTCTAAGTTGCAGGGCAACTTGTAGCTGCTGGACCTAAATTGGATCTTGCGTTTAGCTTCTTGAGTTATACATGGATTGTAATTACTGACCAGTACTGGTAGCACGCTATTTCGGGTGAATAATTCTGCTGGCTGCTTTGTTAAGAGATTTTCTCATGTTTCTTAATTTATTCTGAATAAACTTTTCGAAGATTCTCTGTTTACTAGTCAAAATATGTTATTGAGGTGCATTACTTTTTCTTTTGCACTTGACATTTATAGTTTTTAGATCCCAGCTGTTCTTGTCTTCTTGACTCAGAATTTTATGCAAGGACATTGTCTCACACGCACACACTCGCAAAGTTTCTCTCTAAAAAAATTATGTGTGGGTTTTCAGCTTTTAGTATAAATGGTACCTTAGGCCATTTCTTCTACAGTCACTGTATTGAGATTTACAGTTTCTAACTTGACGAAAAGAACAAAGAACCTCAAACTGAAATGTTTCAATAACTATGGGTTTAACTTTCACATTTGTTAAGACTCAAATTAGAGGTTACTAAAATTTGGGAGACTAGGAATTCTCCGAATAATGATCATATTCAAAAAGCTATGGATAATATGCTTACCCATATTATCCGTCGGTTAACCCATTTTCTATCCGTATTAAATATGGATCGGGTCGGTTTGCCAACATCATCGAGAAAATTATCTGAATGGTCCCTAATTAAGTAATTATATAAGGACTTTGGATCCATTTGGTTTCTGATATATCAGAACACCTAATGAAAAAGGCACATAATGTATCCCAAAAGCGGATGATCTTGGCAAAAAGCCCTATTTTAGGTAGGTTATTAGAGCTTAACTACATTTAAAATTGTATTCTTAGGTTTTTATTACGGTATGTGGTTTTGTTCGCCTCATGTATTGTAGTCTTATTTTTTATTTTTTCTTTCTTCTTCTTCTTGCCCTTCTTGAGCCGAGAGTCTATTAGAAACAACCTCTCTACCTGCATTAGGTAGGGTTAAGGTCTGCGTATAGACTACCCTCCCCAGACCCGACATGTTAGGATCAAACTGGACTTATTGTTATTGTAATAGCCGAGTAGTCACTGATCCGATTAAAGTGACGTATTTGCCCTCAATTAGAATACGGAACAGAACTCCAATAATCTGTACTGGGATTCGAAACTTTGATAAATGGAATCCTAGTAGTATGCTGGAATTTTTCAAAATTCAGCAAGTTGAACCATTACAGGTACAAAATTCAAACTCTATGAACGACTACTGATTTTTGAATCTTTACTGTTGCAAAATTCAGGAACAATTCATGTTTTTTGAATTCACATTATACTTGAACAATTTTTAACTTTAAACATTAAAATCTATGAAAAATTACTGTTTTCTTTTTTTAAAAACCTTTACTAGGATAAAATTCGAAATTGAGGAACGGATTTGAAAATATGACGCCAACCTAAAAAGTGGGTAACTGGGCCCCAAAAGCTAATCACTTTGGTATTAAGTGACGGCAGCCGATGAAAATGTACGAGTGTACAAATCTAAATTCTAACAAAGAGTGTTACATAGTTGACACCCTCCCACCTTTATGGTTGTCCATCTAAACTTTTTAATTTTCATGTGCTAGTTTTATAACTTCTCGTGTGGTTTCAGGTTTTAATTTTAAGTTGTTTTCTGGATATTTTAAGGGGATGAGAGGAAGTCAAGTTTTAACATGATACAACATTTAAATTAATTGACTATAGTTTGATCACTGTATGAAATGAAGTGAAAACACCAAAACAAATACGAGGGAGAAATTAAACCATTCAAAAATAACTACTATTTCAAAAGTAAATGAAATTTAGCCACTTTTTGTGTAAAGATAAATTTGAACGAAAATACCGTTCGAAATACGAAAAATACTCCAACATAATATACTGGACTTTCAGCAAAATATATTGGAGTTCCAGTATAATATACCAGTCTAGCATAATATGCTGGAAGTTCATATACAAGTGCTCCAATCTCCAGTATATTATGCTGGAACTTTCCGTGTTGCGTAGTAGCTATTTTTCAATATTTTGCAAACATTGACTATTTTTAAATGACCAGTCCGAAAACTGGCTAGCTCGTGCTATTTTTACCAATCACAAAGAAATAAATCCAATTCAAGTATAAAAATAGAACACATGTATATATTTGTGACTCGACCGATGAAGTTGCTTTAACATTTTTATTTAATACAAAGTTATTATCATAAAAAAACTGTCATATTTGTTAAAATTAGTTACATTTATTTTTTAGAGCTTCATTATTTCCTTGTATGGTCACGATAAGTAGTAAATCCGCATCTCAAATTTCTAGGTTATTATTTCAATTTGTCTATAAATTTTGTCTAATATTTTAGAACTTTGCATTAAATTACTCAAATCTGCAGTAATTTCAATATGACTAGTTTCTGTGTGTCCCATATAAATTAAAAGGTTTAGCTGGACAACCATAAAGGTGGATCAAAGTGAACTTAAAGCAAATCCATCATGATCAAAGTGACCAAGGTCTTAGTGGTTATGGCAAAGAAGAAGATGGGTATGATGACCAAGAGGAAGACGTGATGTATGCAAACAACTATCAAGGTCAAGGCAATAGTCAAAACACCAATCAAAGTTGGAGAAACCAAGGAAACAACCAAAACTGGGGGAATCAAAGACCAAGAAATTGGAATAGCAATAACAATACTCGGAATTGGGGGAACAACAACAATGATCGTCAATGGGGGAACAACAATGACAGACAGTGGGGGAACAACAACGAGGAAAATTGGAATGGAGGAAACAACAACAACAATTGGGGAGGCAATGATAGTCGGGGGTCGGGTTTTCAAAGGCCCCCGATGTACCAACAACCAAGCAACCCCCCTCCATATCAATCTCAAGGGAAAAGTTCATTGGGCTCGGATATGGGTAGAATTGAAAATATGTTCAAGAAGATGATGGAGAGAAATGCAAACTCCGACGCCCAGTTAGCCTCCCACAATATCTCGATCAGGAACCTTGAAGTACAGATGGGTCAAATCTCTCATGTCTTGAACACACGCCCAAAGGGTGCACTACCGAGTGATAAAGTGGTGAACCCCAAGGGCGGGAACAACAACAATACCGGTCACGCCATGGCGGTGACCACAAGGAGTGTAAAAGGTGGGGAAGAGAGTACTTCGGGGTAAAAGAATATTATTGTTGATGATGAAGATATGCCCCAAGATGAGTTTCCGGTTGAAGTGGAACAAATGGTGGATGAGCCAAGCTCAGGTGAGGTAAGAATTGATATACATGACAATGGGGAGGATTTGGAAAGGAACGTGAACCCGTATAGGGAACACGTCATTGATATGCCCGAACCGGTGGCCCCAAAACCCAAGGCACCATTGCCTAGGGCACCTCCTCCTTACCCTCATAGATTGGACAAACAAAAGCAAGAGACTCAGTTTAAAAAGTTCTTTGATATGATGAAAAGTCTCACCATCAATGTCCCGTTGGTGGAGGCCTTGGAGCAAATGCCTGGATACGCTAAGTTCATGAAGGACTTAGTAACTAAAAAGCGGTCCATGGAGTGTGAGACCATCAAGATGACTCACCAAGTGAGTGCTATTGTTCACTCCATGGCACCAAAACTTGAGGATCCGAGTGCCTTTACTATTCCTTGCACGATTGGGAGTGCAGACTTTGCCAAAGCCCTATGTGATCTTGGGGCAAGTATTAACTTGATGCCGTATTTAGTGTTTAAGACTTTGGGGATCGGACAACCTAGGGCGACCTCTATGCGTTTGCAAATGGCGGATAATTCGATGAAGAGGCCCCTAGGTATTATTGATGATGTGCTAGTGAGAGTGGACAAGTTTATATTGCCAGCAGATTTTGTCATTCTTGACTGTGAGGTTGATTTTGAGGTCCCCATTATCTTGGGGAGGCCTTTCCTTGACACCGGGAAGTCCTTGGTTGATGTTGAAGCTGGGGAACTCACATTCAGAGTGGGTGATGAGAAAGTGGTCTTTCATGTATGCAAATCTATGAGGCATCCTAACAACACGAAAGTTTGCTCATTTATGGACCTCGTGTCTGAGGTGATTATTGATGATGCTAGTGCTATGATCCATGTTGATGACCCTGTAGAGTTGGACTTATTGAATCATGAGGAGTCCGTGGTGGATGGTGTTCTTGAAAGCACCCATGCCCTTCAAGGCATGGGGTCTTATTCTTATGCTCCCAGAAAATTGTCCTTGGATTTGGAGAACCGAAAGACTCCACCAACAAAGCCCTCCATAGAAGAACCTCCGAATCTGGAGGTGAAGCCACTTCCTTGCCACCTCAGGTATGAATACCTTGGTCCATCTAGCACTTTACCTTTTATTCTTTCTTCTGTTCTAACCCAAGTGCAGGTAGACTCAACTTTAAAAGTGCTAAGTCAGAGGAAGAAAGCAATCGGGTGGACTTTGGCGGGTATTCGGGGTATTAGCCCCACCTTTTGCATGCATAAAATTATATTGGAGGATGGTGCCAAACCCTCCATGGAACATCAAAGGAGACTCAATGAAGCTATGCAAGAGGTGGTAAAGAAGGAGATCATAAAATGGCTCGATGCGGGAGTGGTCTATCCAATTTCGGATAGCGCTTGGACTTCTCCGGTCCAATGCGTTACAAAAAAAGGTGGAATGACGGTAATAAAAAATGATAAAAATGAGCTTATACCCACAAGAACAGTCACCAGATGGCGGGTATGCATGGACTATCGCAAACTCAATAAGGTGACCCGCAAGGACCATTTTCCTTTGGACCAGATGTTGGATAGACTTGTGGGTCGGGCCTTCTACTGTTTTCTGGACGGTTATTCTGGCTACAATCAAATATTGATCGCCCCAGAAGACCAGGAGAATACCACCTTTACTTCTCCATATGGCACTTTTTCCTTTGCCCGCATGCCCTTCGGACTTTGCAATGCACCGACCACTTTCCAAAGGTGCATGATGGCAATTTTCACCGACATGGTGGAGGAATTTTTGGAAGTATTTATGGACGACTTCAGTGTCGTAGGAGATTCCTTTGATGAATGCTTGTGTAATCTTGATAGGGTCCTTGCTCGATGTGAAGAGACGAACTTGGTTTTGAATTGGGAAAAATGCCACATTATGGTGTAAGAGGGAATTGTATTGGGACTTAAGATATCAAGAAATGGCATTGAGGTCGATAAAGAAAGAATTGAGGTTATTTCAAAGTTGCCACCACTTACTTCAGTGAGAGGAGTCCGGAGTTTTCTTGGCCATGCCGGTTTTTATCGGCGTTTTATCAAAGATTTCTCTAAGGTGGTGAATCCATTGTGCAAGTTGCTTGAGAAGGATACTAGATTCCATTTTGATGAGCATTGTATGCATGCCTTTGAACTTTTGAAACACAAACTCACTACTAATCCTATCATCACGGTGCCGGATTGGAGCTCATCCTTCGAGCTTTTGTATAATTCGAGTGATGTAGCTGTGGGTGCTGTGCTGGGCCAGAGGGTGAACAAGATTTTTCACCCCATCTACTACGCTAGAAGGACGATGAATTCGGCCCAAGTGAATTATACAGTCACATAGAAGGAGCTTTTGGCAATAGTCTTTGCTATGGAGAAGTTTCGTCCTTACTTGATGAGTGCCAAGGTCATAGTTCACACTGACCATGCGGCACTCCGGTACCTCATCACTAAGAAGGACTCAAAATCAAGTCTTATGCGTTGGGTGTTGTTTCTCCAGGAATTTGACTTGGAGATAGTGGATAGAAAAGGTACCGAAAACCAAGTGGCCGACCATCTTTCTAGATTGGAAGAGCAAGGTCGACTTTCTGATGGCCTTGAAATCAACGACAGTTTTCCTGATGAGCAACTTCTGTTGGTATCAATGCAAGAAATGCCCTGGTTTGCTGATATTGCCAATTACCTGGTTACCGGAGTTGTCCCCTGTGAGCTTTCTTCCAACCAAAGGAAGAAGCTTAGGAGGGATAACTTGGACTTTTATTGGGATGAGCCCTATCTATTCAAGATTTTCACTGATGGGGTCATTCGGAGATGTGTACCAGAAGAGGAACAAAGGGCTATTCTTGAATCTTGCCACTCCTCACCATATGGTGGTCATCATGGAGGGGAAAGAACTGCTTCAAAGGTGCTTAGCTGTGGTTTCTTTTGGCCTTCATTGTATAAGGATGCCGGTGATCTAGTCAAAAGGTGTGATGAGTGTCAAAGAGCCGGAGGGATTTCCAAGAAAGATGAGATGCCTCTAAATTCTATTCTTGAAGTGGATATCTTTGATGTTTGGGGCATTGATTTCGTGGGCCAATTTGTGAGTTCTTGTGGGAACACGTACATTCTAGTGGCTGTAGACTATGTATAGAAATGGTTTGAGGCCGTGGCCTTGCCCAATAATGAATCCCGAAATGTTATTGCTTTCCTCAAGAAGAACATCTTTACAAGGTTTGGCACGCCTCGTGCTATCATCAGTGACGGGGGGTCACATTTTTGCAATAAAGCCTTTGGCACCTTGCTTTCCAAGTATGGTGTAAATCACAAAGTGACCACCCCCTACCATCCTCAGGCGAGTGGCCAAGTGGAAGTGTCTAACAGGGAGATAAAGAGCATATTGTCAAAAATGGTCAATGCTAATAGGACCGATTGGGCTAAGAAATTGGATGATGCTCTTTGGGCTTACCAGACCGCTTACAAGACACCAATCGGTATGTCTCCGTACCGATTGGTCTTTGGGAAAGCTTGCCATCTTCTGGTGGAGTTGGAGCACAAGTCTATGTGGGCCTTAAAAAAGTTTAACCTTGAATGGTATGTTGCGGCGAACCTTCGTGTAGAGCAACTAAATGAACTAGATGAATTCCGATTCCATACGTACTCCAGCTCGTCCTTGTATAAGGACAAAATGAAGTACCTACATGATAAGTATGCTCGAGGAAAAGAGTTCAAGGTTGGTGACTTGGTGCTATTGTTCAATTCTCGGTTGAGGCTATTCCCGGGAAAGCTTAAGTCAAAGTGGAGCGGGCCTTTCGAAATGGTATTTGTGACTTCATTTGGTGCTCTTGATCTCAAAAACAAAAGTGGTGAAATTTTCAGAGTCAATGGGCACCGGGTCAAGCACTATCTTGGCAAGATTGACGACAACCACGTGGTGGCACTTCTTCTTCTTAAGTGATCTCGGTAACATGCGTCGTGCCACGACGTTAAATCAGGAGCTTCTTGGGAGGCAACCCATGTGTCTTTATTTTTTTTCCCTTGTTTTTCTTGGTAGAATAGGATTCATTTTTGCACTAACTGGTTTTTGGATGTTGTAGGATGATTTTGACACAGGAAATTTGGCTAAGTATGAAAAACATGCCCTCTGAAGTTTGCATCGTGGCCGTGGTCCCTTTTTCGCGGTTCGCGGTGCCTTTTGAGCTGTAAAGTGGTCTCTGAACTTTGCTCCGCGGCCACGGTCCTTTTTTCGTGGTCTGCGGAGCCCAAACACTGGGAGTGACCTTTCTGAAGTTACCTCGCCGCGACCGCAATCGACTTTTCGCGGTCCGCGGTGGCTCAGTCACAATATTCACCATCAGTACATGACCGCGGACCGCAGTCGATTTTTCGCGGTCCGCGGTGGGTAAGTTTGTGGACCCCAGCCCTTTCTATATAAATAGGCCTTTAGGGCTTCAGTACATACTTTACGCATTTTCACTTCTCAGAGCATCTTTTTGACTGTGTCTCAACACCTTATCTCTGACTTGCATTTCACTTCATCAAATCCTCATCCAAGCATCTAGTAAGTGTAATTGTGATTAATTAACTTCTTATTTTTATTATTTTCTCCAGTAATTAGTATTTTTTCTTCTCTTTTTCATTATTTTTCTTTTCTAGGATTTTAACCATGTTAGGGTTAGTTCAAAATGATCATCTTAGACCCTTAATTTCTAATTTGCACTGATTAAACATGTAGGGTTTAACTAAATGGAAATTTGAACATGAAAATGAATTTTTTTTAAAAACCCTAACTGTTCATCTGACCGCGGTCTGCGGTCCTTTCTTCGTGGACCGCGATGCTTTATTTATACAACTTCAATGTGCTGACCACAGACACGGTCAATTTTTCGCGGTCCGCGATCCCCTGTCTTCTGAGATATAGATTCACTGATCATGCAGCACTGCGACCGCGGTCAATTTTTTGCGGTCCGCGGTGCTAAGTTTCAGAGAGTTGGTTCCATCTTGAGTCCTCCACCGCGGTCCGCGGTCCATTTTTCGCGGTCTGCGGTGGCTGTTCTGCAACTGCACTGCTTCTAAGTTTTTTACTGTGAGTGTCTGTGAAACCTTCCCTTGTGTACTAACAATGTCTACCTGTTTTGCAATTGCAGAAAATGGTTCAATCACGTGGAGGTGGCCGTAAACCTGGGGGCAGGGGTGAGTCATCCCGGGGGAAAGGCAAAGAAACAATCAAATTGGCCCCCAAGGTCCGGAAAGCCATAAAAGAGACAAGAAAGAAAATCAAAGCTATGGATAAAGATGCTTCCATTCGGGAAGTGAATATGTACCCTCCGAGGGTGAATCTTCAAACTCGATACTTGAGCACTACCCAGACTTCCCGGAGAGGTTCCGGCTCACAAATGAGCCATCCGTCTCTCCCCCTGCCCCAGCACCTGCACAGCCCGAGTCAGCTGAAAGCTCTACATCTGAGCATGGCCACACAGACTCCACTTTACCCACAACTTCATTGTCAGGGGAGCATTTTAGTGATGAGGCCGGGGGTGAACCCCAAGCCGAGGGGGTCGAGCGTACAAGGAACCCGGATGCTTGGCAGAACAGATTTGTAAATGAGTAAGCTTTCCATCAGTTCCGGGATTTGTGGGGCTCAATATCACTCATACTGGAGCACAGGTTCATACCAAAGACTTGCTGCCCCACAATCCTGAGGTAAAGAGGCAGTTCACAGAAAGAAAGGGTTGGAATTACTTCTTCGAGTACCTTCCGGATGCTAATGAGCATCTTGCCAAGGAGTTCTATACCAATTTGCTACACCTAGAGAAGAATTCCAAGGCATCAATGGTGAGAAATATCACGGTGCCCTTTGACGGGTCGACTCTGAACAATTATCTGGAGATGGATGATGTGGATGACTCCTTGTACCAGGAGAAGCTAGCAAAGAATGATGTGGCCCGAAATTGGCTGGCTTTGCACTTAGCCAGGCCTGAGGAGACTCCTGAGTGGCTACAGGCTGGGAGAACTATATACCGGAAGACCCTGAATTTTGAAGCCAAGGGTTGGGAGACCTTCATGTGCAACAGGTTGGACCCAACTTTTCATGACAACACCATGCCCCTCAGTCGAGCTGTGCTTATTGCTTCCATCATGGCTGGGTACCCAATCAATGTTGGGAATATCATGTCGGCAGTCATCAATAGGGTGGTGAAAGAATGTGATAAATCTTACCCTTTCCCTAATTTTCTTACAATGTATTTTGAGGACCAGGGGGTGAACAAGAAGCGCTTTGATATAAAAGTCAAGCTGAAAGCGCCCTTCTCTTGGTATGATTTGCTTGATGAGGACAACCCCAAAATAAAGTTCAAGGGTAAGTCCGTTGCTTCCACAGTCCAGTCTGAAGAGCCAGTGGTGGTAGTGGAATCATCTCAGCCTCAGCCTACCATTCCAGAGGGTGCACCAGGCCCATATACATCAGCCGGTCAAGCCATTCCTTCATCCAGGGCTTATCCTCTGACATCCCACAGACTCAATCAGACTTTGACCAGCATCAACAACTGGATGCAAATAACTACTTCCAAGCTGTCTGTACTTTCGACGTCTGTGGCAGCCCAGGCCACTCCTCCCCCACCACAGGTGCCCCGGTCCATTTCGGACGCGCTGAAGGAAATTTTGGAAAACCAAAAGAAGATTTTTGAGGCTGTGGGGGCACACGGGACTGCATTGAAGAAGCTAGCAAAGGAGACAAGGAAGTTGAGGCACACACGGGCTTCAAAGGAGTCGGTGGATGAGTTGAGGAAAGAAGTGGAGAAGCTGAAGGGGGATCAAATACCTTTGGAGATGCTATTGTCAGACCCTTCAGCCCAGCTCGAGCAGCAGAGAGAGCAGGAGCCAGAGCCCGAGATGCCGGCAAAGAGGAAGAGGGTGTTGCCCCGTACATAGGGCATTCGACTAGTTCTGTCAGACCCTCCGACACAGACTCAGGCTGCAGAGCTGGCTCAGTCCCAGAGCCATGAGGCACAGAGCACAGGGGGACAGTCTCAGCCACCACCACCACAGGCACCGGCAGGCCCACAGACGCAGGCATATCCATCACCATCTCAGTCACAGTCACAGGGACCACCATAGGCCGAGGCCAATAGGGAGTCTTCTTTACTCTCTCTCTCTCTCTCTCCCAATGTTTTGAGCTATTTTTGATATATAGCATTGAGGACAATGCTAAATTTTAGTTCGGGGAGTGGCCCTATAGGCATTTTTGATTGGGTAATTATGGGTTGTATAATTCAGACGACTTTTCTTTTATTATGCTTTATTTTCTATTTTGGTATGTAAATAAGTTTACATTTTCAGTACTTTTATAACTTTTTTCTTTTTGGTATGTATTAAGTAATTCCTATTGTATATATTCATCCCCTTATGTACATATTCATTCCTCCCCACGCATTTTACTTTACGCACTTTTCCATTTTATAGCTTCTTATTTTTCTTTTATAGCTTCTTCTTTTGAATTTCGCGCGTGCAATAAGCCTTTGATTTTCTTAATGCCACGGTTCTTTCCAAAGGTGGAATTTGTGTGAACCGGGTGGCTCTTCCCGAGGATGGATGGTGTGACAACCTTCTTAAGGGTTTGAGTCTGTTTTCCCTTTTTTGTTTTTGTTTTTCTTCTTTTTCTAGTTAGTGAATAAAGGTGACTCAATAAAAGCTTCACTTGGGCCTAACACATTTGCCTCTGATCCCATGGTCAAATACAAACCGTTGTGTGCAGGATAGTGATAGTGATGGTGATGATCTTGAGACTCTTGTGTTGGCCGATAATCATCGAGTGGTTCTTCGTGACCATTGTGTTACTCAAAGCTCGACTAATGTCATCGTGGGCCCTCAACTCTGTTTCTGTAAGCAATCCCATAGCTTGAGTGGTGAGAATTTGAAAGTGCAAGTCCAAGTCCCGTGCCATTAGTCCAGAACTTGCCCCGAATGTTTGTTTAGGCGAAATCCTAAGAGGAGTTGACTTGAGAAGTGACTGTAGGCTCTCTTTGAACCGAACTTTGAATTGAACATTTCCATGACCTACCAAAGATGAATCCCCTAGTCAAACCTTTTGAGCCTTAGGCCGTTTCTTTCAGAAACCACGTTACAAGCCTTCATCCAATTTTACCCTCTCTTGGTACCCGATCTTTCCTTAGCACTTAACAAAAAAACATAAGTTTGGGGGAGAGACGAGCGATGCAACAAAATTGAAAAATAAGGCACAAAAGAAAGAAAAAGGAAAGGCAATGAAAAAGAAATAAAAGAAAAATTAACAAATAAAAGAAATAAAGGGAATTGATGAAAAAAAAAATTGTGCCCAAAAGTGTGGAATGCCGAAAAAGAAGAAAAGTGATTTGAAAGAACAAAAATAGGTTTGACAGTGTGTCTATCCAACCCCTCAAATAGGAGTTAAAATGACTCAATGAGTCAAGAAAATGTGAGAACAAAAGTGAAGTGCTTAAGGAAAGATAGAGCTCACTAAGGCCAAATACTTCCTCCCCGTGACCAAAATCCTTCATCATGTGTCCACAAAATCCCTATATGATCTCGAGTCGAATGGAGCTTATATTAGTGGTGATTTACATAAGGGGTAAGCCTATGGTACTTTGAGCCGGACTTGAGGCCTTTTCCTTGAGAGAGATGAGAGAACTCCTATATTCCTCGTTCGGAGTGTCACTATTCTAAGGTGAGGTGCTTAGGGAGAGTTGCGGAGTATGATTCTGGGATCCACACTGAACAAGGTGGTAGTTAGAGTTTCATTGATGAATCAGATCAACCCTTGAAGCTCTTGTATCACACTTGAAACCATGGTTTTAAAAGGTTCAAGCATTTTTAATGATTCATTTGCATTAAGGGCTATTGTTAGTCCCAATTGATGCTAGTTGAGGTTACCTTAGGACAACCGGATATTCTTGGAATCAATCATAGGGGTGGGTCTTGTTTTGTTTGCTTGAGGACAAGCAAAGGCTTAAGTTTGGGGGAGTTGATAACTAAGATTTTTGCCTCGTTTTCCGCCCTTCTATGCTTAGGTTTTGATTATATTTATACATAAAGTAGCCCCGAAAGCTTATGTTTTATGCTTGTTGCAGGATTGAACCAGAAATGATGACATTTAGTCAAGAATGTGCTCAAAACAGGAGTGAATCTGGCACAACTACCAAGGACAACAAAAATGCCCAATTCACATGGCCACCGCGGTCGCGGTCCATTCTCCGCGGACCGCAATGGTAAACTTCAGAGAATCATTCGAGGCAGCCTGTCCCACTGCGGTCGCGGTCGCGGTGCACTCTTCGCGGACCGCGGTGGCAAGGTTCAGAGGACCCTCTTTCAAGGCCATTTACCACTGTGGCCGCGGTCCAATTACCGCAGTCCCGCGGTCCAGAAGTTCAGAGAATTTGATTCAAGGCCAATGCTCACCGCGGCCGCGGTCCATTTACCGCGGTCCGCGGTCAAGCACCTTCAGAGATCAGCTTCAGTTGTCCACCGTGGACCGTAGTCGATTTTGTGCGGTCCGCGGTAGCCGCGCAGGGGCATTTTTTTCCAGATTTTTGGTTGAGTATAAATAGCGAATTTTGTAATTTTATTAGGGTATCTTTTACATCAGTGAAGAGCAGATCTCGTGAATAGTGTCCCTTTTATGCTTTTTGCTATTTTCTTGGGTTTTTAACATTGAATCATTGTGGTTTATGTTTTAAATCATTAATATGGGTTCTATTTCATCTCTTTTATTGAATTTATCTTTGATTATGAGCAACTAGACCCATTATCTAGGGTTGTGGCTCAACTCTAGTGTGGGTATTTAATGAGTTTCTAAGATTAGGGATTGGATGTTTATGGGTGTTTGTTATTTGGGCTAATTTAGGGTTCTTATTGCTAAAATTAGTGGTTGCAAACACTAATTGATCTTTCCATGACTTGGGTTCTTCTTGACAAAGAGGATTTGAGTCTAGAAAATTAGTCCAACAAGGAATTGGGACATAATCAAGAGATTGGTAGTTCCAATCAATTGGGTTGAATCCAGAAATAGTAAAACCCTACTTCAGTCATAATTAACGGGTTGGATCCCGAGAGAGTAATACCCTACTTGAACCTCAATTTCTTGCATACTTGACACCCAATAGACCTCGAGAGAGGTAATTAGGGCAAAACCACTCAAACTATCGAGAGGTATAGAGTGGGTAATTTCGTGCATCGGTTATAGCATTATCCCTAATCAACATCCTTGGCTTAGGAAATTGAAATCCGTTATATGCTCACCTAGGTAGAAGTCATGACCCTAGTGCCTTTATCATTATAAGAAAACAACATCAAAACAAATTAGTTAATCAAAGTAGCATTTACCAATAGCTTAATACTTAGTACAGTTCAAAACACCCTATCATGAGAAGTGCAATTGGAAACACCCGACACTCCTAGATCACTTAGACACTCACTCCCACAATTAACTCCTTGTGGATTCGATCCCGACCTTTCGGGTAAAAGATGCACGACCCTTGCCTTCCTACTCTAATAGTAGTGAGGGTGAGAGCCGATTACTTTTTGGCGCCGTTGCCGGGGAGTTTAAACGGTGTGACTATCTACGTGTCTAGTAGTGTTACGTGTTTTTCTTTCCTTCTATTTTTAACTTTTCTGTTCAATTTACTCAGGTACAAATGGCTGATCCACTGGGAAATGTGATCCCAGGGGAGGGGGTATTTGATGATCAGGATGAGGAAGTTAATCAACTCCCTCCACAAAGAAGGGGTCGACATGCCAATATTCAAGATGACAATCCAGACCCTCCCCCACCTCCACCTGCTCCTAGAGCTGCCCCTCGGATTCTTCCAAACGAGGGGTACGCTAGTGCTATTGTCCCGCCGAGGATTCGAGCGGGGAACTTCCAAATCACAAATGTGATGCGCACTCTCCTAGAGCAAAGAGGGTACTTCACCGGAGCCGTGACCCAGAATGCCTATAAGCATCTCAAAGGCTTCGTGGATACTTGTTGGGGGAGTAAGCAGACTAATGTGTCGGAGGATGCACTACGGCTCCGGTTGTTCCCTTTCTCACTTGGGGGGAAAGCACTTGATTGGCTTGAGCGTCTCCCAAATCAATCCATTTCCACTTGGGACGAGTTCGCGGATAAATTTATTGCAAAGTTCGTTTCCCCGAGTCATACCAACAATTCCCATAACATAACACAGACCTACTCGAGGCCTCAAAATACACATAACATCATCGAAACGATGAATCACACGTCAATTCGAAATCATTGAACTTTGAAGCTTCAACTTCAACAACATATGCTGAAACCTATCAAATCAAGTCCGATGGACCTCAAATTTTGCACAAAAGTCACATTTGACCTTACAGACCTGTTTCAACTTCCGGAATCGGAATCCGACCCTGATATCAAAAAGTCCACTCCAGGTCAAACTTTCCAAAATTTCAACTTTGGCCATTTCAAGCCAAACTTTACTATGGACCTCCAAATCACAATCCGAACGCGCTCCTAAGTCCAGAATCACCCAACAAAGCTAACGGAACCATCAGAAAATCAATCCGAGGTCAATTACTCAAAAGTCAAAACTTGGTCAAACCTTTCAAATTTAAAGCTTCTAGCTGAGAATCATTCCTCCAAATCAATTTCGAATAACCTGAAAACCAAAATCAACGATTCACATAAGTCATAATACATCATACGTAGCTACTCATGCTCTCAAACTACCGAGTGAAGTGCAAATTCTCAAACTTAAAGAACTGAAACTTCCAAATTTGATAACTGATGCCGAAACCTATCAAACCACGTTAGATTGACCCCAAAGTTTGCACACAAGTCATAATCAACCTTACAGACCTACTCCAACTTCCGGAATTGGAATCCGACCCCGATATCGAAAAGTTCACTACTGGTAAAAATCTCCATCACTTCGACTTTCGTCATTTCAAGCCTAAATGAGCTACAGACCTCCAAAACACAATCCGGACACTCCCCTAAGTCCAAAATCACCCAACGGAGCTAACGAAAC